>JARFNZ010053305.1:0-13785 GCA_031763405.1 Balanus nubilus
TATGTGCCTTCTATACAGCAAAACGTTACGAATGTGCGTGTTTCGGAACTGTGCGGCGTAGGAGCGTCTTACCCTACATACTTGATAAAATTTGCAAGTTATGTAGAGTTTACCCAGTAATTGGAAGAAGATAGGTAGGTAGGGATGCATGATGCAAAAGCAGTTGATGCTGTTTAAATACGCTAATAGCATCTGACGCCTTAATCATTGAATATGGCATGCAATCACTTCTGATTATTCTGCACCCTGAATGAATCTCTTTCGTAAGCCTGAACGGCAGCAACATCCGTTATTTAGCATTCCGATTTCATCAGCGTATTATACCTTTACCTCCAGTTCAGGGTTCCATGTCGTAGGTCTGAAAGCGTCAAGCACAGAGCACTTGCAATACGGTTTCTCCAGCCAAATCACCGAAGATCCGTTAGGATTCTCTTCAAAAGATTCCTTCCTGTTTAAAATCAAGCTGCAGGAGAGGTACAGTTAACAAACCTGCTCCAGCTAAAACGTCGTGCATAGTAAAACTGCTAATTTAGGTACTCTTCAGCAATCCGCATCATAACGGTCCGAAAAAGAACAACATAATGACGGATGCCGAAATGAAGCAGGTGACCGTAAGCAGCTTAGCAAAGAAACTTCGGGAACTTCACAAAATCCGTGACAGCATCGAGGCAACAAATTTCCTTGACAGGCAGGGTGAATAATCAACTCGGTCTTACACATTGAACCACTTCATAAATCTTCCAGGAATAAATTAGCATGCCTGACTCATGACACCTTTCGTCGTATGTGTCAGCCGCCGACAAGACAACTTTTCTTTAGGCGGGCCGCGGGGCCCCAGCCGCGGCCGCTGCCGACGCCATTTTGTTCTAGCTGTCTACCGAAGAGCTGTGTTGTTTAGCAATCTTGACAACGGAGCTTAGACATATCTGTTCAGCTGGATGCGGTTCTGATAGAGCAGAGGATAAGCACGGCTGAAACAGCTGGCACCGAGCATTGCGGTGGGAGAACATTGCTGCTGTGCCGTCAGATTGGAAACAAGCAAAGAGGATAACAGTCATCTGCTCCTTTTGCACCGACATTACAGCAGATGCCGCCTCTACCAATGCTTGTTCAGCGCTACCGCTTTGTCTGCAAAACATGCCAAATGCATAGATATACCGCACAAGTTTCGTGTTAGTAGGAATGTTCGGTGCTGGGACAATTTGTAATCTGCTCTGGAGCTCAGTTCATATTCAGATTTGTCCTCCGCGTCGTATGATAATAATAGGTATACCTTCAGGTGTCTGTGTGCAGAGCTCATGAACAGTGGCGGTTATAACAAGGTGCCAGACGTGTTCCGGGCACAATTTGCATGCAGCTTGTCAAAACCCCCATCGGCCGGCGTGGGCCAGTCAGGTGAGCGTCGCGGCCCGCCCGGGACTCGGACACCCCTCCCCTCACGCCAACGTGCACATCCGGCGTGCATGCCCCGCGTGCACCGATCGCCATGCACTAAACAAACAAGACATTTATGGACGTGAGCGGGGTCAAGCTGCTACCTCATGCCGTGCGGTGAGGCGACTCCCATGCCATGCGGACCAGTGCAGTTTGTCTTCCGAGACCGGGCATGCTGATGTTTAGCACCGGACCGTATTTGATTTCTAGGAGCGGCTCATCAGCAACGTCCGCGGTCAACAGTTATGGCCGATCGCTTGAGAGATGACCGGAAAAACAACACCTTCGAGGTATGACAGCGATGCATCACCGGCATTCCGGAGGACTGATGCGCCTTTGATGCCGGCATCCATGGGTTAAAGTTGACAATGCCAAGAATGCCCCGACTGCATCGTGCAACTTCCGTCACTGGATTTTCCTCCCCTGCGGCTGCGAAGTTTGCATCTGGGAGTCACCGAGGCCGTATCCCACGTCGCATGTCACTGGATTCTGGAAGCCGGCGCTCGTCAAAGGCGGCGACAGACTCGGCATATTCGTCACCAAACCTTCGCCGAAGTGTCCACCTCAAGTGAAGGGACCCAGGCAACGTCAGCGCCAGGGAGGTCGGCATCATGGCGTGCCTCCGAGAAGGAAGCGTAAGTCACAACATTTTGTGACTTGAACACAGATTGAATTGAAATTCGGAATGAATTCCAACAGCGGTCTATGGCAAATAACCAGGACAATCAATAACAGCGCCGGACTATATGTCCGTGCCGCGCACAATGTGAATTTAATATACGCTGTCGACGCGGGGTATCGATTTCATGCGTGGCGCAGTCCGTAGTATGGCGCGTATGGTTAATTTTCAATGCACTCAAGGAAACCAACTGCTTAAATAATCCATGATAACCGCATTCCCTGGATTCAGGAACAAAGACACGACACGCAGGTATTGATTACAAAAGATAACACATGCAAAAAGTACTGGATAACTCATAATTGTTACATTTTGGCTTTGAACCTCAGAAATGCCCTCCATTTGCAAATCCATTTTCAAATGTCACGATTAAATTGCGTGCTTACGTATTTGTCGACTTATATAAAAATATTGCTATTTTAATCTGTTTCATTATTAGTTACTTTAAAATACGTTTAATACATTCACCATAACAATTCACTTTGTCAGATAGACTAGTGACTGACGTTCATCAGGGAAATGTTTCTTTGTTCCGGTTTTGAAAGAAATAAGCAATCTGTTAAGAAGTGAGAAGCGCAGCGTCACCTGAAATTCCTAACAACAGGACAATTCTTATGCTATTACCCCATAATAATGTAATATAAAAGGTGACATGACAGGTAAATGAACTATAATTAGGTATGGTTTGCCCTTTATTGCGTCTCTTTTCTAAGTATGTACCTACATATATTAACACATCGCACTCCACTATTCCTCTTGTGTGGTTTTACAAGCCTATGATCACATGCAGTCGCAAACCACAATGGAAGCATTTAGGAAATGTTTGGCTAAACCAAACGATATAATTAGATTGAAAATTGAGTTTAAACTATTCTTAGAATGAAATTAGCAGGAGAGAAAGTCTATCTCGGAATGGATGTGCGGCACGAGATGGGTGCACGGAATACCCATTTGGAATACCAGTGCTCCTAAATACCTACTTGAACCGATTTAAATCACCCAGTTTTCGACAATTTAGATTTACAGAATTGGAGCCCTTTGCTCTAATACTGAAGTCCTTAACACAACACTTCAAAGCATAATAGGTACAGAAGTTTTACAGTAATCAACACGTGACGCTTCTTCTTTTGCTTCATAGCTTTGTTCCATCCAAAACACACGGTTTTAAGTCGTATGTAACAGTCCTATGACCACCCTTCAAATGCTAAGGCACCCTAAGCACATTTCAATAATCGACTGACCGTTGCTTATAGCAACGCAACGACTTGCATCCAGGACAGAGACGACGCCGTGAGCCTTACGACACCGCTTCCATTACTACCGGACGTATACGTCACTGGCAGCGTCTCCAGAACCGTCCGTGCCAGCCGCCGACCATTGACGCAGGCAGGTCGGTCCAGCCAGGGCCCCGCCGCCAACCACCACTGACGCGGCCGACAGGTGACACCGCCCCACCGACGAGACGGCGATCTCGCGGCGGCGTCCGGAACTCACCTTCAATGGGTCTCCACCCCTGGATCCCGTCACCGTCCTCCACACTCAGCACGCCGTCAGCAGCCGCCGCCGCTCGCTCAGTCCGCTCGCGCCGTGAGGCCGCGGCCTGCAATGGCAATCACTTCCGGCGTGTGTCGGCGCGCGCGCGTCCGTGCACCAACCCGCAGCCTCGTGTGCAGTGAGCTCACCCACCGCTTGTCTCGCCGCAGCCTGCGCAGACCACCACCAGGCGCCGACTGACGCGCCGCCCCGCCGCGCCGCCGCGCCGCCGCCGCACCGCCCCGCGCAACATTGCAAGATTGCATAATGCGACCGGTTTGTTTCTGCGGCCCGGCCGCCGCGCGTGCGTGGGGAGGGGAAGCGCGGTCATGGGTCGGGCGCACGGTTGCGGGTGAGGGCGAGGGTGTGGGTGCGGATGCGGGTGTGCGAGGAATAGGTAGGGTAGGTGGGTTGGTGTCAGCGTGGCGATGTTATCTGCCGTGTGATGATGAGTGGCGCCGTCTGTGCCTGTCATCGATGATGTATGGCGGCGTGGGGAGTGTCAGCGTCATGTGACATGCCTGGCGATGTGGAACGATGTTTGGCTGGGTGCTGGCCGCTGTCCTGCAGTGCTGTGCGGTTCTGTCGGTCTCTGCCGGACAGCATCTGACGCTGTCTGCGGTCGATCGCAGAGCTGACTCTCGGCTGGACCGGATATACCGAGACATACCCTGCACCGCAGCGCCGCCCTCTCCTCCCCCGCCACAGACAATACCAGTCACCTGCGGCGGCCCGTCTGTGGCGCCGCCGCCGTCCCCAGACGGCAGACTGCAGCACGATCCGATCATCTCCCGCCCCTCGCCCGGCGCGCCGGAACGGGAGCGGCGGCGGCGGCGGCGGCGGCGCTCTGTTTACTGGGGTGCCATGCAACAAAGCAGAGGCGGTGCCAGCCCGAGCGGGCCGCCGGTGTCTGCTGGGGCGTGACCAGGGCGCTGTTGGGCCGCGCCCAGAGCTGATCGTCTGCAGCGAGGGGCGGAGTCGAGGCAGGGTGGTCACTGCAGACAGCCACAAAGGCTGCAACCACAAACATGGAGCATTCTCCTGGTACTGGTAATGATGCTTTGCTGAGAAAACCCTGGCATTTCCGGTTGTCGCCTTGGAGTAAAATGGCCGGTTGACTACGCAGGCCGAGGAGCACTTGTCTCCCGTTTTTTTTTAACATCCGAAAAGGCATTGTGGCGCATTTTCTTGCAGGTCTGTACTGACATGACTTACGCATTATCGTTTGACATTCCACTCCACTGTCCACGTTTGGAACTTATCGCAGTATGGCGACGTTTGTATTTTGATGTCTGTAGAATGTTGATACCCACGAGCCGGAACAATGGCGAGACTCGGTTGGATCTCTGTGACCTTTCACAAGTACGGCGTAGTTTGTTATCTGACCAACACATTTTGCTTGCAAATAACAGTGAAGTTCTAAATTTATCAAGCAAGGATTGTTGATAAGTAAATCCCAGGGAAACGTTTCCGATAGAAGTGTGATTCCGAAACTACCGAAACTACTAAACTACTAACTACTCGAAACTCGAAGGCGACTAGAACAAACTCAGCGCAAGGAGCTCGCAATTTACGTTGCAAATAACGTTAATTACGTTAATTACACCTGCAAATGCGAACTCCTTGCACTTAGCCTTTAGACATCGCGGGCAAAATTTTAGATACCTATCGTCTATCGAAAGTAAAAGCTCCACTCCATCTCATTTGCAACTTTGCCACCGCCGTCCGCAGCAACGCGTCCGCAGGCCTTGTTCGGTCCGCTGGCTCCCGGGCCGCTCCGTCCGAGGGCCCCGCAGACATGCGTCGCCGAGGGAGGGGCCGGGTGGTTTGACCTTGGCTGAGGAGCGACCGCGCTGCCGGGGGCGCCGGCGGGGAGGGGAGGTTCGCACAGCACGCGGCATGGGCGCCTGGTAAATAACGCGGCACAGAGCGGCGTGTTGCGCCGTGACCTTGCATGGTGGCCGCAGCCGAGCGGGCGGCGCCACGTCCTGCGCCGGCCGTCAGCCGGGGGGGGAGGGGAGGGGAGGGGAGGGGAGGTGTACCGTCCGTCGCTCCCACGGCCCAGCCCGGCGCAGGACTCCACTAACGAGCCGCTCCGCAGGCGGACAATCGGGGACAACCGCCCGGATCGGAATCAGGTGAGCTAGCGTGCCGCTTGCCGACGACCGAGATCACTATCACGTGCCAGGCGGGTCAGCCGGCAGCTCCGCCATCTTGCTGCAGTTGGTCCACTCTTCGGACCACCTCCTGCACCGGTCACCTGGACAGTCCTGTCCTGAACGGCGTCACTTCCGGCGGGCGACAGGACCGCACCGAGCCGCCGCGGCGCGTCGCTGCTGGGGCGGAGTTTCTGCCACTTCCCACGGCTGGCTGGGGCGGGCCGACCGGCCGGTGGGCGGTACGGAGAGGCGGGTCCCGTCGGTCAGCAGATCCCGCCCCAGTGCAGTCTGGTCCAGTCTAGTCTGCAGATGCAAATCAGTTCACATGCGCCTCGGACCGGGTGACGCACGCTACAGGGTGACGTCACGCCGCACGACACACCGCCGTGTTTCTAGTGCAACGGTGTTTTTTTTAGTCGGTGACAATGCGCTGGTACAGGGGTTGTCGGTCGGCTTTTTCCCGACCGGCGCGGTGCAGTGTCACATCAGGGGTGAAAACGGACACTCCGGGACGAGTCCAGGACACGTTGCGAACCGGTGCAGCGTATTGTGCATAGGGGAACAGCTAACAGGAAAGACCGTATAATATTCTGCCGTGTCTCTCTTCATCTCCTTCCTCTATATTCTTATTGCGTTTGCCACCATACCCTATCTACCTTGTGTTCCATTTTCCCATTCCATCTGTCCTTCATTTCGTGTGATTTTGATACTGTCCTTGGTTCTTAAACATGTTTTACTAAAACACAATGTTGCAAAAGAACCAGCACATATTTAGAACAGTCAAGACATGCATACATTTTAAAGCGACTTAGTCCATCAATCACTTGAACCTGATAGTGATGTCAGTATCATTATCTTCGTTGAAGGTGTTCACACAAATATTGCGACTTGGGAGGAAACTCGCGCAGAACAATTAAATTCCAGAAATGCCGCAAGAATCTGGGAGTGCTGCTACCAACCGTTAAATACACACACAACTCAGTTTCCTTCTAAGACGCAATTATTAACTAATCTCGACATTACTTCGGTTTAAGCACTAAGCATCCATCAAAAATAGGTGCGTGTGAATGAGCCCCATATCTATCGATGACATTATTGCAGTTGTATTTCGCATGTCATTCGAAGTCGTGCTGTCAAGCAAGCAAGGACTCCGCTACCCGAGGGGATGGGGGGGGGGGGCATAATGTTTTCCGTCCCCCATACTTTGAGCCTGTGATTGTGATTGCATTAACTGCCTCTGATGGATCTTCTCTGCTAGAGTTGATGGGATAAAATGTCATATTGTCTGACCGTTTTGCTTGGAGAAGTTGAACAAATGACCATTTTAAGTCAGCAAACTTCCAGTAGCCTATAGCAGGTACGGAAATATTCGAGCGAATAACGACACCCATCCTGGAGGAGGCATGAGGGGGGGGGGGGGGTGTTCGCGCGTTCCCTACAACATTTCCAAGCGCTTACGGGCGTTGCATGTAAACATGGGTTCCGCTGCCTGGGGACTGGAGGGATATGTCTGGAGGAGATATGTCCCCTTCAACTTGAAAGTCGGCGGACACAGTGTCTTCAGCCCCGCCATCTTTGAGCCGGCGCACAGCGGTTGGAAACCGCTGGGTTACTATGACTGTTGGAGTTGTAAGTCTCCCATGGAAGCAGGCGAGGCAAAATGCATATTCGATTGTTTGACTTGATTGAGTTCAAAAACGGCCATTTAAACGCGAGCAAACCTTCAACTACAAACTAAACCTGATGGGCCGAGCCAGTATGTTGGTAGGCCAAAGCACAAATGGCAAGTGTATATATTATTGCTTGATATTTATGATGTATTATATGCAAATTTTACCTAATTCTGTTTTAAAATAAAGTTAGAATCTGAACATAAAAATTGTAAGTACCTACAAAATGTATTGGTTTGTCCAGCACTCATTCATAATGCCCTTCTCTAATCGCGATGCCAGAGATCCATAACTTTGGTGATCGCATCGCAAATAACACAATGTTGTTTTCTTACTCCAGCTTTTGCTTATCCTTTTAATCCTTGATTAATCTTTCAAATCTTATTTCTAAATAGTTAATCTTTATTTAAATATTACACACGCTAAATCGCTAGACGAGTACCAACTGGCAACAATCTTGAACAAATCTCGAAGACCTTTTAGAGTGAGAGAATTGTGAGGTACGGTACCTAATACAATGCAATAATAACATTATTATTTCACTTTCAAGCGATTGTGCGTGCCCGTATGTGCATTCTCCATTTCCGTGAATATCAATCGTCTCTTAAATTGCATGAAAACCCGGAAATATTATGACAATAAGTTACGATTTCCGACGTGTTTCTAAGAAATACTGGTCTAAAAAGTACATCTGAGAAAACAAGTATTCATGGAGCGCAAACCTGACTTTCAGAGTGTTTCCGTTGCATACAGACAAGACGTAACAAAATGGCTTAAATTTAATATATAATCTATCGCCCCATGTCGAAACACATCGTTAACTCCAAAGAAATGGAAAAACCTTATATTTCCTTTAACCTTATATCCGTCCAAGGGAGCATAAAATAATGGTATTCACCTTATTTTTAGTGTTATTTCCACCTAATGTGTCAGATGGTCCGACTTAACAGCATTAAGCTTCGTTCAGTAACCTGTTCTTAATGATATAGGCATACGATGACTCCTGCAGGTCGCTCCGTGACGTCATAGTCACGTGACCACAGATCATCCGATGCAATCCACGCCTGATCGCCCAAGTCATAACACCCAACTCGTAAAAATTCAACGAAATTACTTCTCATCGGTTATCTGGGCAGTAGATAAACACGGTATCATTTTCAGCCTGGAATGTCGAATGGTTTTCGAGAAATAGCCTCAGGTCATTTATAATTATGATACGTAGCTCGCAATATTTGTATACCAATTTCTGCAATATGAATCACATTAATAATATAAACATGTATTTCGTTACAATTGATTTAACCATACATGGAAGTCCTGTAATATATGTTAGGAAACTTGGAAACATTGTTAAAATTTGAAATATAACCTAAAATTACGTTCGCTGCTTAAAAGTGTGACAATTAAAAATCTTTCACTTTTGGAGACAAAAAAAACTTCTATATTTAAAGCATCGATGGTAAAGAAAGTACAGATGGGCCTTTCTTCACACACAGCCACACAAACACAGACACAGACACAGACACAGACACAGACACAGACACAGACACACAGACAGACACACAGACAGAGACCTTTGGAAAAAATGGGTCAATTTTTAAGTTTTAAAATGTTTGAGTTTTCAATAACTGGATGCATTTCTTCAATCTGTGGACGTTGCAATTCTAATGACATACATGATTGTATTATTACTGTTGTACAAATAGGAGACATTGACCGATTATGTTGCCAGCTATGCCTAACAAAAATAAATTGTCCTAGTCTATTCCTCGAAAACCACGCGACGTTCGACACTAAACAATTTACAGCGCTACTCTACGACCCAGATAACCTTAAAGAAGACGTTTCATCGCAATGTTACATGTCGGGTGTTATGAATTTGGCGATGTGACGCGGACTGCATAGGATGACCTGGTGTCTGACTTTGAAGATACCGAGTGCCCTGCAAGCGTCATCTTATATATTATTGAAAGAGGGTTGTCGAATGGAGTATAACGCTGTTGAATAGTGTCACATGATTCAACAAAATGCCCAGTAATAACCGGAAAAGTGGTTGTGACAATTATTTTTGCCTCGTATGGCCATCGGCTAGAAATTAATTACGAAGATGTTGGCTGATTAAAATTACAGTATTGGACAGCATCGAGAAGTTGCCTTGGGCGATTCCTCTAAAACTGTTCGACGGACGAGACTGAATGTGTCACAGCGTGAATGTACAACCCAGATAACGCTATTCGCGTAGCGACATCGGAATATAAGATGTTGGGTGTTATTTCGATATCTTTTTGGTCAATATGTCATTAAATGCCCCAGGTGTCAGTGTTTACCTACCTTTGCTACCTTTCTCTCAATGACCTTGCTTAGACGCTCAAACTTAAGAGATTTTTCCCGTCACCATTTTTTCGCTCTGGCCTGTCTTCCCTCGAATGTGTATTGAAGTTTTAGGATGCAGCTGCGCAGAGGCTATGTAGCGCCCATGGCTTCCCTTGATCCCGCCCCGTCCCCCAGCTTCAAATGTGTGGCGGAGCCCTTGCTGTCAGGCTGCTGTCGCTCTCGCGGAGGGATCAACATCCAACGGCGTTAATCACAGTTACATTTTCCTCAAGTGGCACATTATGTCTGTGTGAGGTTCACACCGCAATAATACCCGCGAGTACCGCGCGAAATTATAGAGATGTAATCGCTGTAGGCCATACGGCATAACTTCCGTCGTGGCTGCGAAAGAATGTTGTGCGCTTTGCCCTTGCAAAACGAGCGGTCAATTAATGGAGTAATCGCATTTTCATTCTTAATTTAATTTCATGACAAATATATAAATGTCACCTTTCTCATTGTTCAGACCGCAAAAACACTTAGAAAAGTTGTCTGAGGCGAAGGGAAGGCTAATTATTGCACTGACGCCTTTGAGTCAGGCTTGGTAAGTATCAAAAGATCGAGGCATGGAGACTGTTGTCATTTCCGGATTGCGGTCCGTTTGATGTGGAGCATGCAACTCATAGCAGCCGGCTGCCGGCGAAAGAAACGTATATGAACTTAAATATCAAGTATATGATATTAAATATTAAAATGTAAGAAATATTTGTCATTAAATCAAATTGTTTTAGTATGAAAATGTGATTACTCCATTCATTTACCGTTCGTTTTGCAAGGGCAAAGTGCACAACATTCTCTCGCACCGGGCTGACGTCGGGTTTTGGGTCTACCAAGGGTCTACCCTGGAGTTGGGATCGTAAATGCTGGCGGTGGCTGCCACATCTCGGTCCGCTGCCCATGTTTATGAGACTGATGAAGTAAGTGCGTGTCCTCAGTGGTTTCTCATAGTAATGTCTGTATCATGTACTTCTTGAGTAAGATTCCCAAGAAAATGTTTCAGGAAATGTTTCAGACCTCTCCTGCTGTGCATGATATAACCTTGTAGTCAACAAGAAATCATCCACGCTCTTGATTGGCTATTTTAAACAGCAATGTGCAGGAAACGGTCAGGAGGGGAAGCTCGTTATTATCGAGACCGTTACATTGATTTTCCACCATCATCTTTATTTTCCGAACAATATCGTCTCGCACATCTTTATGACTTTTCATAAATTTAGACCCAACCATTTGAATGGACGGATTTGCAAAGTCATAATCTGCTTTAAGTAGAGCTTGTTACGCAGGTCCTGACCACTACCGTCCGATCTGGGAATTTCGGGTAGCAGGCAGAATTCAGAGACGGAAGATTTGCGCGCCCAAAATACCATGAACTTGCTGTTGGGACCTTCACAACTTCAAGAACGGCAAATCGGCAGTCTAGTAAGTATAACACACAAAACAAAAAAAGAGAACCAAATATCATGACAACAAATAAAGCTATGGTAGAACTAAGTTCTAAAGCCGCAATTTGGCCAGCTCCGGGGCACGTCGACTGGGTCAATCAAAACCGATATAAACATAGATTGTTCTTTCAACACCTTGCGCAGACATTGTGATATAAAGCTTAAGATATGCTTATTGATTAACTTTTTACAGGAATAAAAGAACCGAGGACACTATTATGTATTAAAATGTGAACGAGAGATGCAATATTTCAGTACCGGGTTAATAGCATGCTGGTGCTTTTTCAGCGTACCGCTGGGAAGCATGCAGCATATTACCATTCTTCCATTGCACGCTAGAGAACAGTTTCTGTAACGTCACTCATTGTTTTCGTTTTCCGTTTGTTTTCATTCTCAATAATTCTTCCTAATTGGAATACGCCACCCGAGCACGGGCTTAGCATGCCGACCACGAGTTCAGTCTAGCCGCGCCCGCCTGCTGAATGGCGTGCAAATCCGCGAAACGGGCACCGAGCGGCGAGCATTGAAGACAGCCGGCAGCGAAGACAGTTGCCGCCGGTAAAGGCGGCAAGCTGCCAGCTGCGTCCTCCAGAATCTGGGCTTCAGCCCCAGATCGTTCAAGCTCGTCTAGCTGTAGCTGCTGCCGCCAGTCCCCTTGGCATTTCCTGAACTACATTGGACTTAGGAGTTTGGACATTGGACTTGTAAGTTAGATTCAACCTGGTCACTATGGCATGATTCGAAGTTCATAGACGAAACGAACACGATAATGTTAACATTATAACCCTATCTTTATCACGCGAATCTACCGCTAAATGAGTGCCTAAACTGTACGTTTTTTTACACTCATTTTCCTTCGAAACGGCCGAAAATGTATTGTCCGTAGGCGGACAGATATTCGACCAACGACAGGGCGGAGTCGAAGTCGGCAGATGTGAGCGACTCCAATTCGACTCAGACTCCGGCCGGAATTACAGACTCCGACTGACTCCCACTCGGAATTCGTCTACGACTTCGCAGTCCCGGCCGCCGGTAAAAGGATACATAATTCTAATAAATAATCGATATGCCGGCAAATATGCTGATAAATAAATCCAGAGCTATGGTACAAGCCGGCATTTATTCATATCCTGGCGTTCCCGGTGCGGTGCCGATAAACGCTTTTTGAGGACAAGTTCCTCTAGTATGAACTCACTATTATTATTCTGCAAAGTTCGGATGATGACGATTTATGAATGTTCGAACGCTTAGCTTCACCGCTCATAAACGATCGATTGGAGGTCGAGGAGACCCGACATATTTTTGTTTCAGACTAAAGACCCGAAGAAGGCATTCTCAAGCCCTCTAGCATCAATCACCACTTACTGGAACTGTGATTTTATCTTCACCGGCAATCACTTTCGATCAATTTTGACAGGCACGTCAGGCTATACTAAAACACAAACGATTAATCCTTGCAGTGAGCCCGTGCCCGTTCCATTTGGCAATACTTTTCCATGTGGCCAGGCTCACTCCAAGCCTGTCATGATAGCCGTGCGAAGCTCCTGCCATGACCTAGACAACGCTGCAGACGCCACGCCGCCGCCACCGCCGCCACCGCCGCTGCGGCAGCCGCGGCAGCAGCGGCAGCAACAGCAGCAGCAGCAGCAGCAGCAGCAGCAGCAGCAGCAGCAGCAGCAGCGGCGAGGAGGTGCAATGGCGCGCGGGCGGCTCATGACGGCAGTCCCGTAGCAGGACTGACAGAAGGTACAGGACAGGAGGACAGGAGGTACCGGACAGCAGCGTCTCACGGCTGTCCGGCGCACAGCGTACCGGGGACAGAGTGCCGCGACGGCGACAAACGCGTGTGATCCATGTAACGTTCATGATTGCTACAGGTCCATCAGTTTTATTTGCCATTTTCCACGTGAATATAATAATACAATACAATACAACACGCAAATACGTAATGCAATACGCAAATGCAAATCAGGTGCGTTGTGTATGACAACGAACATTGTGCAACTACCGATGGTTTAACCCTCGCCAGTGTAGGACAAAACTGCTGCCTCTCCGTGTAGGGGGGGGGGGGGGGGGTGATGCACCCCCTGCCGATTCGCCCCTAATTGAGCTAGAGCTTCGTGGTAAAAATGAGCGTGTTGCTCGCGACGAGATAAGGCCTATAGTACCATATTTGTAGGTTCTGGGTCATTTTCTTACCTCTGAGGTCAGGTCAATGACCCAAAATCACCTAATTCCATTTTTCAATTACCAATTACCTCCGTTGGTCTTTGGAGAGTCGTGATGTCATTGGAAACCATGGAGGTCATATTTGTACATCTGTTTACATAGGCGTAGGAACGTCACGAAAAGTGTGTGTGGGGGGGTGAAACTTTCATCTCCATTTGTGGGAAAACTAACCCCCCTATTAAAAATTTTCTTGCAGATTTAGACTCCTCTCGCTTTGGTGAATCGTTTGCCGCATTAAGTTTTGTCTTTGAAGGCAAATTGAAGAT
>JARFNZ010053416.1:0-12175 GCA_031763405.1 Balanus nubilus
AATGGTATGTGGTCGCCGCCGCCGCCGCCGCCGCCGCCGCCGCCGCCGCCGTCGCCGTCGCCGTCTAGCGTCGTGCCGGCGCGGAGTGCGGACTGCGTTGTCCGGGTGGTGCGCGGCGGTACAGTATCACACCCAGGCGGCTGCTGGCTGGCGGCCGCCGTGGCGGACGGCTGGCGGCTGAAAGAGATTGACGATTGCTGATGCTCTTGCAGGCTGCAAGCTTCAAAGTGCAAACTAAAAAACTGCAAGTTGCAGATTTTGAAAACGAAAGGATGTGGAATAGTTTAACGCCGAAAGTGCTATCGAATTCCTGAAATGCCCCAAGTTTGGTCTGTGGCCATGTTGGCTGTGATCGACCCGAATGCATTAGTAGTTCGGCTCCTACTGCTTGTCTATTGAGCTGCAACTAAAGTTCTGCATTCTCTTAAACGTCTCCTTCATTAAAGTTCTGCACACTTGTAAGCTGTATGCCCTCCCAAGTCGGAACTAGCAACTTAATGTTGGCTTTGGACAGCAATTAATCCTGATGAGAGTTTGTCATAATTAATACCCAGACCTGACGGTGTTATAGTGTTTGTGTGATCGGCACTCACTGTTGACAATGGTGGGTCCAGAAATGACGCGGAGATCGTTTGGGAGCGAAGCTCGTTAAAATATTTGGCTATTCCAAACGCTGAACAAACTTTTTTTTGTATTGTGCCTAGTGCCTTATTTCATACTTTTCAATGCCTGTACCTAAGCAGACAAATAATGTGATATTGCTGATATACCTAGTCGTTTTTTTAATCAGGGTTGGACAGAACTTTCCGAGGGTCCCTCGAGAAGAGGGCTTCCCAGCAGGGCCCCCTAATTTTTATTCCAAAATTCACAGTTCTCCTCACACAGCGGTTGATAATTCTCAGCTTGATTCTTTCCATGCAACGCCATAGGCGTAATGTTAAAAGTTAAGCATAATCCCAATTTATCCCGACTCCTATGATGATAGCAGCCTGAAAAAGAATAATGCATGCTATTTTTTGTCTATCTTCACCTGCCATTAGGATTCACAGACCAAAAATAACAATTATTTATAGTCAAAGTTTTCATGGAATAAAATTTCCAAGTTCAGAAAAATGGAGAAACAGGCCACTTTTCTGACACTGTCCCTGACCCACAGAAGATCCCATGGAGACATGATTCTGACCTACCAGAAACTGCATGGACTCCTGGACTGTCTGACATGGTTGGCAAAGTTGCTGTTCGCTGGTATGCATTTCTTAGTTGTACTCTTTTGTATTCTGGGCTTTAGGTCCCCAGAGCATAATCCAGTTGGATTAATTGAATCAAATATTATTATTTATCACATTTGATTTAACTATATTTATATTCCCCTTTCAAAGAGTACACAAATTCCAAAGAGTACACAAGAGTACAAAACACATACCAGGAAACAACAACTTTGCCAACCATGCCTGGACATGGACCAGGATCTGCTCTAGCTCTTCACCTACAAGAAAACAAGAGCACAAATTCAAGCTGAGCATTGCAAGGGTGAGAACCCCGCCCTGCTGGCTCTTCCTCTCCATCTGAACCATAAAACACTGGAATGGCCTTCCTCTCTGGTTGTTGTTGATTGGTGTTTAGGGGCGCATCAATTCCTAGGTCATTTTGCGCCCGCCCCGCTACACCATTTTGCTCCTAGGTCCTCTCTGGTCATATCCACCCCCACCCTGGGCACTTTCGAATCCTGTCTGGACACTCATTGGAGCAACATTCACTTCACATCCATTTATGATGAAAACCCTTGCCAGAGCTCCCTTACTGTAATGATCCGGTCCTACAAGCTTAAAGTTAACAAGCCTCTAAATTCCGTGGATCGCCAATCCGTAAGGTAAGGTAAGGTTAAGGGGGAAAAGTTGCTCCTAGTATTGAGTTTCTTTCGAGGGCTTCTAAGTTGTGAGTGTCAAAAAGGAAGCGCAAGTATATTTACTTATACCCCGCAACAGATCACCACCTCGCATCGGCTCACACCCTTCGCAATGCGAAGAAGTCCTCGGGGCTCTTACGCCCCCAGTGCGCTGCACCTTTGCCGTGTTCTTTTGTGCACTGTCCTCAAGAACAGGGCTTCCGATAAGCTGCTGTTGAGTTTGCTGATTGGTCAAATTCTGACCCCACCCACTTCCTTCCGTACTCTGTTATTAAAAGAACACGTTCCTTGTATAGCGGAGTACGCCAAGAAATGTCTTTGATGCGTTGTTTGTGATTCAACTAAAGGCTACCATATACTATATTTTCGCTACCGTATTTCCGCTCTATGTTTTCGTACAGGGACGCCACGTTTGTGTGTTTACGTCCCGGCTCAGGCGGCTCTGGGGGCCTTGGTGGCCGCTCACGCTGGTCCCTCTTTAAATTTCGCGCGTCGGGTTGTGTCACGGTCAGGGCGTGTGAGAGTCTAAGGTAGGTAGGCACGGTCATAGAAAATAGGTAGGTAGGTAACCCTTGAGTGGCGGCGGAAGGTAAATTAGGACAGGGGGCAAACAAAATCGGGGCGCCCCAACAGATATAAAACAAAAAACTCTGATGTGTTGCTGTTGTTTCCTTGAGGCGCCCAAAAAACTGGTACTATTTTTCATCAATGACTCAAGCAAAAGAGACTTCCATCTTTCCCCAGTATAAACCAACTTCATTTATTTGTTGTAAATGAATCTCTAACATATACTTTGAACTTCAATCATTGACCGCTAGAAATAAGGTTAATTTTTAATAATCAACTGCTAAAAATCAGGTTAATTTTCATCATTGTCTGCCACAAGTTGGGCATTTTTTCAGCACAGTTAACTGTAAGGGAACAATTTCACTCTGATGCCATTTTACATTTTATACATTTTGATTTTATATACATTTTAAATTTAATACTCCTTCAAATATGTCTATTGTTAGTAATCTACCATAAAATTTGTAAAGTTACTTTAGCTCCTCCACTATTTCTTAGTCAGTTAAAAATATGAAGCCTTTTAAACACAAAAACACTGATTGTGATCATTGGCTAACTTTTTTATATGTAAAATAAATTGACCATGAAGTGGATTTCATGAAATCTCATGAATTAATTACATATCCCTACTGTGTCTCCAACTGATTTGTTATCTTGTGGTTGTGGTTTCTTGTTTTGTAGGTATCAGTATTTTGGGATTGGAATGGAGGAGCAAACCATCTCAAATCCCACCAGGAGCATAGGTACATATTCTTCACCACCTGCATTAATATTGTTTGAATATATAATATATTTATATAGATAAGATATGTTTTATCACATATTCAGTTGAAAGTCGGGGATATTTTCTTTGGGGATAAAACTATAAGTGCCACTGACAGATTGTAAATGTCTTATCAACTTTAGGAGATGTCACATTTGCATACATAAACTTGCCATCAAACAGGTACAGTTCCATATTGGTTTGCTAGGTTGTTGGCTTGCCCTTTAGGAAATTAACTAATGGCTACCAGTTATGATATACCTGGTTCCAATCACTTCAAATCTATTTTCTTGGATGCCTTAAACACCAGACTTTGGCAATGCTTCAACCCTCATAGTCCTTCCATCATAGTGAAAGACACAGGCAGGTGAAGTCTCTTACACTGCTGGTGTTTCATTTCCTCTCAAGTTTAAAAAATAGTTCATATAAGCATATATAAGAAAAGAAGTAAGTTGCAGAGGAATACTAACATTTTAGCTCATAAATGTATTCTTTTGCCATGTTAACATTTTGGGAAAACACAAGTTCTGGTAAAGCAAATGTGTCCATACCACTTGGTACTTATTGGCATTAGGCCTTAAAACAATATAACAAGGCTTTAGATAATACAAATACCTAACACAAATACAAATATATGTTTCTCACAATGGCTTTTATCCCTGCCCTTTGTTTCAGGCAAGGAATAGATCCTCAGAGACCTTCATGACATCACAGCCCTCATCTTCAACCATGACCCCACCAACACCATCCCCTGGGCACAATGCCCCTACTTCAACCACAGACATGCTAACAGAGTGTGTCGCTGCCCTCTCCTCCTGCCTCTCCCACTTCGACGGCGCTCCGGTCACCGAGTCCCGGACGTTGCCGGTCTGCCGCCTTCTGGAGGGGGCCGCTCTCCGCCTGACCGACACTGACCCGTCGCTGGCGCTGCCGGGCGCTGCCTGCCTCCTGGGGCTGGCCGCGGACCTGCTGCGGCTCCACCTGGCGCGGCACGGCACGGCCAAGGTGGCCGCCCGGCCCGGCCGCGAGTGGCCCGTCAGCATTGACGTCAGTGGCGAGCGCGTGAGGCTGGTGCCGCGGCCGGAGCGGCGCGCGCACACCGCCTACACCACCGAGCCGGTGCTCGAGTGGCACCAGGTTCTAGCCGTCTGCCCGGTGGCGTCCAGGGTCCAACCGGAGCCGAAACAGGCGCTTAAACCTGCCGCCACTTCCGTCGCTGCCAGTACCGCCGCTAACAGGAGCACAAAAGCTGCCGCCGCAATTAGCACAGTCACGGCTGCTGTCTCTGCTACCTCCAATTCCACCGCCGCCACCAGGATCAACACTGAGCACCCAGTTACCACCGCCCCCGCCCGCGCCCCCGCCACCGCCCCCGCCCCCGCTCCCACCCCCGCTCCCACCGCTACCGAGACCACCACAGATGCGGCAGGCACTACCACTCCGGAATCTAATCGCAGCCGAGCACTGCAGTTACTGAGGAAGAAGTACCAGCTCAGCTCCCCTACCCAGTCCTCCGGGACACCGAACTCCCAGGGAGGCAGTCCTTCAAACACCAGCAACACTCTCACGCCGAAGAACGAGGGAAGAAATGAGTCGAAAGCCAACACGTCAACCCAATCAACCGGGAACATCCACACACCCACTCGTACTCCCGAATCAAAAGACGCCTCCAGGAAAGTCTCATTCGAATCTCAGTGCAACGCCAGTCCTGCGGCGGCGTCTCCTTCGAATCTCGGTAACCGCGGCCGGTGCCGTTCCCGTTCCCGATCGCAGTCGGGCCCCGCTGGTCGCGTCCGCTCAGCCAGTGTGTCCGACAGCGGTGGACGGCGTGACGCCGGCAGTCGTCCTGCGATCCGGGCGCCACGCGCCGCGCCCCAGCCGCCGCCGCCGCCGCCGCCGCCGCTCAGCCGGCCCGCCCGGAGACGCCGCTATTCCGGGCGGCGGCCGTGGGGCGGTGAGGGGCGGTGGGGCGAGGGGCGGTAGGGCGATGGGGGTACACTTAGTCTGCGCTGGTCATCAGTGAGGTGGGTGAGATGGTTGAGATGGTTGAGCTGGAGGTCACGACGGGGTGGACGGGACTCTGTACAGTGTACACCCGGTTCACCGCAGCCGACGTGGACATGGGTGAGTCCAGCGGTGAGTCTGACTCCGGCACAGAAGAAGCAGATGCGAGTCAGAAGCCCTGTACAGAGCGACGGCTGTGCACAGATTGCACGCACCACCCGAACTGCTCAACGAAGCCAGTCGACCTGGCATCGTGTCAGCCCTCCGCCATTGGCCAGCCCCAGCGGTCACCAGCTCGGCGAGCGGCGCCGGCAGCATCAGAAAAGGGGGGGGGGGGGCACGACCTAACCCCTACACCAACCCCGCAGGCGGCGGCAGCCCCACCCGGGGGGGGGGGGCACACAACCTGTCCCCTCCAGCGTTCTCCTAACGGGTGCCAGGTGCCGGCTGTCTTCTGAGACCTCTGGGGTGACCTCTGGGGTGCCCTCTGAGACCTCTGGGGTGTCCTCTGGGGTGTCCTCTGGGGGGTCCTCAGACAGCATACAACACTGCTCATGTCAGTACAGCCCCCGGCAACGAGACGCCACCACTAATGCTACCTGGCTGTTGGACTGGTGAGTGCTGGTAAACAGCTGAACGAAGTCTGAGCCCATACAGTTGTCAAATGTCCACACAAATATGTCTGTATTGCAGAGACACTTGAATCCTGGCTAACAAGCAAAAAAACAACAACAACAAGAGGAAGAGTTGGAAGAAGGCACGACAGATTCGGAATGACCAATACAAAACGAACGCATGATTCGCAACAAGAGTGTCAACGTTTCTGCAATCGTTAGCTAATCCGGTTGATTTAATCTTTCACTTCTGAAAACACAGCCCAATGACCATGACGCACCTCTCAGTGGAATACCTATGAGCATTGCACTACGCTCACTGTTCAGCTGAAATGCTGACCCTGGGATCTGCAGAACAGACTACCTGAGGTTGTAGTCTCAGCTGCATCACAGACGGATTAAAGTACAGACTGGACCAATACAGGACCGCAACACCATTCCTCCATGACATTTACAATACCCCAACCAAACAAGACGTGGGCACGGAATAGACAAAAGTCTAAAATCAGCAAACTATCCGAACCTGAACCTGAACAGTCAACACTCAACGCTCCTCGCCTCGCTCGGAGAATAGCCACAAAGAACACTATGCCCCCTCCCTCCCCCCCCCCCCCACCCTCCTTTCCCCACCACCACCACCACCTCCTACACCCGCCCCAGTGCGTGGCGTACATTTTAACGGTGTCCAATCCTACGTACCGCGAGTCGCAGCCCCAATGCATGGCGTAGATTTTGGCGAGATGCCCTCGCAACGTTCTCCGGTTGCGCATCTGTATCCGTCCGATCTGCTCCATTGTGGCGGTGGCCTGCACCAGTGTGGTGTCGCACGCCGCTTTCCGGGCATCCTGAAACGGGGCAAATGAGTGTCAAACACTTGTACTAGTGAAGTCGGAAAACGAC
Source organism: Balanus nubilus (assembly GCA_031763405.1). Classification (NCBI taxonomy): domain Eukaryota; kingdom Metazoa; phylum Arthropoda; class Thecostraca; order Balanomorpha; family Balanidae; genus Balanus; species Balanus nubilus. The sequence continues at coordinate 6,755 of JARFNZ010053416.1, forward strand.
ACGTGAGGGTGATCTTTGTGGCCAATGGAGGGTCATGGGATGGTGGACGCAATCCGTGCCAGTGTTACAGCAGGGTTACAAAGTCAGCTTGGCTCCGTTGGTGAGGCGTCATCGGGCCTCATCCGACCAAAATCGGTGAACTCGCGTCTTGTCACATACGCACTGCCGTCGGAATTACAAATATGAGCATCAAGACAGTTTCCACAGCTGACGGGATGGGAGAGATGTCTCATCATCGCGTGTGCAAGACTACGGAGTTCAACATCAGACCGGGAGTTGTTAGCCGAAAAAGACGGCTGACAACGTAGTACAGCCGGCGCTCACGGTCACTTCGACAGGACGGGGCAGGACCCCATGCGTTTATTTCGGTTGTCGATCCAAAACAGAGGGATTCAGCGCGCCCGGATTAAAAACAGATCATGAAGCAGTTAACCAACAAGAAAGCGAGCTCTATAAGCTCCAGAGAGCTTGCGAGCGGTAAGCTTATTGAAGGATAGGACCAAGGGAGGAAACCTCATGTGAGTTCGAACACAACACAGCAAAATATCGGTAATTAAAAATCAGCCCTTACAACCCAAATGTCATGATATTTGAGCACTTAACGATGGCAGGGAGTGCGCGATACTATGTCTGCGGATATGCCTTCAGCTGCAAAATCAATGTCACCAAAACCCACTTCCATTATAAATAAGCAAAGACAATGTTGTCAACTGGGTTCACGCAGGAGCGGAAGACTGACAATCCTAGTCAGAAATGGTCCGTGCTCCAGGCGTTTTGGACTAAAAATAACGATTATGGTGATAAACAATGCGATATAGCGCTTCTGCGCATTGCGGACTAACAATCCCAACGTATAAATCCACATCTCACCATACATGGGCGAGACGTTCAATAGACCGCGAGGGGCGGTAGGAATGTTACCTACAAACGCAAACGTTCGCCAAAACACATGGGTGTCCCATAAAGCCGCCAGCTGCCACGAGCAAGATCATACGGAGACATGCAAGATACAACAGCCGTCACAGCAGCTGTCGCAGCAGCCGTGTCAGCAGCCGTCACAGCGGCTGTCGCAGCAGCCGTGTCAGCAGCCGTCACAGCGGCCGGAGAGGCCCTTGCTGACGCCGGTGGTTTCAGGCCGTTGACCAGTGATTGATGGTGGTGTTCCTGCCGTGTCCGAACTGTTGCTGGGCACCCGACCCGCCCACTGCCGCTGTCAGATAGCAGTCGATCACACACGTCACTGCACATTTCAGCACGCGCGCTAAGAAACTGAGCCGAGCCGAGCCGAATACGCAAAATAACAATGTACTGTGCACACACGGCACATTGTTTTCACATACACCAATTGTTTTCAGCATCAAGAGCACGGTTGCCCCCTTTTGACGGCCTGAATGGCGCGCTACAGGGCCAGTCACTCTCTTCCTATCGGGCGGGCCGCGGTACTCGCCTCAAGCTTCGAGCAATGCGGTACAGCATAACTTCAGGCGCTTACTACTAACGCCATCTAGGTACAGGAACATAAGCTGTGAGGTAGCCACGGACGTAAACAATTTACGTCCGTGGAGGTAGCGGCGGGTTACCCGCGGTTCGCACTGGAGCCGCCATCCGTTTCCGGCAAAACGACCCGTCCGGCGGGCGTCGACCAAAGTCGAAGCTGGTAGCCCTTGAAACGGAATATGGTAGCCCTATCTTTTTATATTAATGGCGCAAATGATTCATGTGAGGCGCAATGTTTGTTCTGCTAATGACGTAATACAATGCTATATATTGTATGCCAAAATGCACAAAAAGATAATTACCAGCTGATTTCAGCAATTTCCAGTCACTTAAAAGTATTCTTCATATACAAAATGATCTATCCTTAACAGCACCCGAAACGTTCCGTCAACCCGCTAAAAAGTTGAACAATGCTCAACTTTGAGGGAAAAAACGGACCGTTTATGTCCCAGTCAGCTGTTGCACGCCGCCGCCACCCGTCAGGCGGCGCTCATGGGCAACGCTCCCCAGTTCGCACTGAACCCGTCACGAACGGCGCCCAAACGGACCGTTTGGTGAGAAACGGATGGCGGATGGTTGAGCCAGTGCGAACCGCGGGTTAGAATCCGTAGACGCACCATCCATTCCACCTACTTAGCAACGCCGTAGCAGCACTGTTCCGCGCGACAACTACAACAAGCAAGCCATCATTACCTTCACTGATCCTAATTTGGGTGCGCTGAGGCTATATTTGCAGTTAGAAAACGAATAAACGTCTGTTACGCGATGGTGATGTAGCATTCCATGGAGCGGAAAAAATAATACAGTTTATTATCAAATGGGGTTCAATTTAGTTCAATTTATATTCGTCAGTCATTTGGAAAGAGCAGAAAAATATTATTGTGTTGAAGTTTATCTCCTACTTGGATTGATACGGCTGGTTATGATGACTGATGAAAATGTTAACGATAATATCTGGGAATTTGTGGCGCATTGACATATAAAATGACTATTTTGCGAACGTACTACACAGAGCAAAAACATCAAGTAATGAATTGATGCAACAACTAGATGGAAATAATAATAGTGATGATGCCGATAAAGATAGCCTTAGAAACGGAAAAGTTTACCAAGGTGCCGTGACATACCCTAATCTTTACGAACCAAAACGAGGGTTAAAGCCGGGATAAAAGTATGGTGGGCAATGGGCATTCGGATGATATTTTACAAGGACGCGGAAGAGGAACTGGGACCCGAATGGTCGATCTCCCTTTTGCATCGGCCGGGTAGAAGCCGATGCGTTGTGAAGACACTGTACTATATTCCGAAAACGCACTACGCTAATTCCCCTCCAACCATCACCAAATTAAATTTACAAGGTGACGAAGGGAAACTGGGATAGAATGATGCACATTGTAGACAATCATAAAACAAAGATCCTATAATTAATCACGTAGCTCCTACACCATTAACCCAACTGGAACTTCCGCTACCCCATTTTGGGGTAATATTTCCGTGTGAAAGCCACTGGCATACGAACACTACACGGATAAAAACAATTGACATTTTCCGAAAACAAAAACATGCTACTAAATAAACCCTCACCCAGGTAGGGGGGATCAATTTGTCTCCCCATGTCCCCTTTTTTGTATCTAGTGAAAACAACAACGGTCAAATTTAGCAGTTATTCGGAGATACATTTTGCACATTGTGAAAAAAATTATACAGGACCATGTCAGGTCACCAGGCCTGGTCAAGTGACCTTAACTTCAAAATGTTTGTGGTCGTGCCCAGCTCAGTGTTTGTCTAAAATATTTTTGAATTTGGAGGGCTTGACGAGTGTATAGTACCTACGATTCGTATATTGCTAATTTTAGACAGATCGGTGGCCTAAGATCAGTTCAACTCCGTGACCTCCCATTATAAGGCAAGGGTAAAATATTGAAATACTGAAATAAGAAAATATTGAAATAATGAAAAGTTAAATATTGTAGTGGTGAAATACTGTAAGGTCATCCGAATTCTGAGGATATGTGAGGTCGCAGTCACCTTTTTGCCAACAACTGCTAAAGGAACGATAAATAACGTGATTGAGTGGTGACGTAATGTGGGTTTGATAACGATAGGTAATAACGTGGAAATAACATCATTGTGTTTGTCTCCTGACGAAGTAACGATTCACATACATGACATACTTAGGTCAACACGTGACCTTAACCGGAGGTCAAATCTTGATGCCGACCTAATGATTTTAATCGACCTAGTTTGTATAATTAAATTGCATATACACTATTATGCTGTATTCGTTGAAGCAATGACAAGGGTAGCTTATATGAGTGCTTCTTATGACCTGACCTATTTCATGTTTCACGCGCAGTTATGCCGTCAGCATAGTCATTTCTTCGGAGTTGGGTACCTTTGTCCCGGGCCACAGCGCGAATCTGACAGGAAATTGGCTACCAGGCTACGGCATGCCCATTGGATGGCGGATTCAGCTGCCGCCTGCTTTGTGGGTTGTTTGTTGTTGTTGGTTGGTGTTAAGGGACACGGCGACTAATGGGTCATTTTGCGCCCATGTGGGTTGTTCGCGTCAGGTCTTTCACGATCGCCCATTCATTCTATATGGGGCCAAGCATCAGCAACTCTTTCTCTGTTTCCCATGCGGGACTGGTAGTCGAGGAAGTCTTCCACCATTGTCCACCAGTCCACTGTCGCCTTGGCCCGGTGGATGGCTGCCACATTCCACATGATAACTTGACCCCGACCTCAAAGCTAAGGCCTTAGGGCAGATGGAATCCGCCAGGTTAGTGCACACAGTGGCGTCCACAGACTTGTTCAATAGTGAATGAGTGGGCGATCGTGATAGATGTTGTCGACACAGACTAGGTACCCAGAAACCAAACGGGAACTGAAAGGTAAACTCAAACTGGCCTAGAGACTAGAGAGGGACAGGCAATAACACCTGCTCGGGCCATTACCCACGATCAATTATGCGCTTTAATCCGGGGCAAAGGTGCGCAGCTCAGCATAGAAGGATACGGTGACCGAATAACCGCGCGCGACACAAAAGGTCAGTCGTAAGAAATACACTCGCTAGGCTCGGTCCTCACTGGCCGGAAAGTAAACGTAACGTAGACAAAACGTAAGGTTTACAAAGTTGAGCAGGCCACAAACAGCCACAAACACAAGCAGGTTAGAAACAGATATTGAAACAATGTTGAAGGGAAGGTAATAAGGTTAAATTTGTTTATTACGGTGCAACCAAACATAATTAACAATGGAGCGTTTACGTTTGCTTTGCGCTACGTTCACTTTTCGTTCAGTAAGTTACGGGCCTTATGTCCTGTTCGCACTGGACGCAAACGTAGATCAAACATTAACAAAACCTAAAAGATGTAGAATTGAACAGGCCACAGACGGCCACAAATACAAGTAGGACACAATCGAATATGGCAACAATGTTGATGGTACAGCAATAACGTAGAATATGCTTAGTACGGCGCGATTAAGGGAAATATGACATTTGAGTCTATGTTTGCTTCACGTTTCGTTTACTTCTCGCTCAGTCAGAACCGCTACTCGCTACGATTTCTGCCTTTGTTTCAATAAAAAGAAACATACCAGCGTTAACAGAATTGAATTCTGAACATATCTAGGCCGATTGAAGAAATGCACCTTAATTTTATATCAAATCATTTGTAAAAAAGTTTTATGTTCCACCCTTCATCTGGGGGTTTCCGGAGAAATGCCCGATATGGGAAAATTTGACCTTAAATGACCCCTGGTGATCTCAACATTGACCTAAGCGGAAAAATGACCGAAGTAGCTTCGAATGGCCACGGGAAGAATTTCTTTCCGCGACTTTCTAGCCCTCTTAGTATTTCGACTTAGTCTAGGGTGGATCCTTTTGGGGGGGGGGGGGGGGGGGGGGGGGGGGGGGGGGGG
>JARFNZ010053527.1:0-13779 GCA_031763405.1 Balanus nubilus
CCGTTCCCCAGTTCGCACTGAACCCGCCACGAACGGCGCCCAAACGGACCGTTTTGTGAGAAACGGATGGCGGATGGTGGATGGCGGATGGCGGATCCAGTTCGAACCGCGGGTTGGACCAACTGCCATCGCTGTTCAAAGCTGTGCAAAGCCACCAGCCAGCGCTCTCCCAAGCACTGTCGGCTCCCCTCAAACGGGCCAAACAAAGTAGTACGAGCCGCAACACAATGGACAATCAACTCAGCCCACTTGAATACAGCGCAACTCCGAGGTGAAAACCTACGTGAGGAATGAACCCGGCGCGTCGGGCTAGAGTGGCGCAATGCCTCCCCCGGTGTCGGACACGTGCGGCACGTGATGCGTTTCGACAGCGAGCGTGGGTCGGCCGGCGCTGCAGCCGCGGTCACATCTGGAGGTGGGGTGGTGAGGCATGCCGTCTGAGCCGCAAAGCCCTGCCGGTCCGGCGCCCCGCGGATTTAGCGCCCTTCCGGCCTGACACGCCGCCGCCGGGCTGCTCTCCCTCTCCTCCTGTCTGGTGTTCAACAACCTCAACTTCACCGCCTTCGTAGCCAACCGTCCTGCTGCCGCTCCATCAGTCCGTGCCTCTCCGCCGTCTCTCCCTCCCCCGCTCTACCTGCTCCATCATTGATTTCTCAGCCACCATCATGAAGCCACTTCTCTCTCCAGCCATTCCATTGGCCCACCTACCCGCCGTCTGCCACTCCGGCTTCCGACTCGATCCACCGGCACGACCCGCCGGCGCCGGTCAGCCGGTCTTCCGTGGCGCCATCTCCAGCCAGTCAGCCTCCAGAGGCTGTTCTCAGCCGTGACCTGCCTCACCGCTCAGCTCCGGCGCCGCAGGTGGCCAACAGCACCGGTGGAGGAGCGAACGGAGCGCCATTGACGTCGTTAGGGCCGTGACGTGCACTTATATCGGCCATACCGCCACCACCACCACCGCCGCCGCCGTTTCCACCGCGCCGCCGTTGAAAGGCAGGGACCCGGCGGCGTTATTAGAGGAGCTGGTGGACCGTGCGACAGATGGGGCGGGCGGACCGGAGGGCGCGTGAGGATTTGGCGATCCGCTTGTCGGTCTGAAGTGACGGCTCAGCAGAATAACGGTGGCTGGAACTGGGATGGCGCTCACGTCTGAATAAATGCGGAGCCGTCTTTTTGCAGCGAACTGAGCAAACTACCGGCAGCTTCTTTCTGGTCGGCCAGCAAGCAGGAAAAACGTCCAGTTGTGAGCGAGTCCACAAGAGACGGCAACTTAACACCCAGCTGTGGCAGACATGGCAATCTGAATCGTAAACATAGCGACCGGGCGGCGGCCTTTTAAACATTCCACCGCGTCGCTCGGCGGTGGCAATGACCAACAACCTGGCGGACGGTGCATAATAAAACTACCGTCTGCAGCCGTAAGATGGGGGCAACGCAACGCCCCGGCGCGGTCCGGCAGCGTCGGGGCGCAGGCGTCACGAGGTCAGCCAAGGTCAGCCAAGGTCAGAGCGATCACCAGAGGAGTCAGAGGAGTCAGAGGAGGCCAGAGGAGGTCATCAGAGGTCAGAGAGGTCGAGTTAAGAGCCAGGTCATCAGAGGTCAGAGGAAGTCATCAGAGGACGTCAGAGAGGACGTCAGAGAGGACGTCAGAGAGGACGTCAGAGAGGTCCTTAGAGCGTTGAGCAGCCGGATGACGGTGTCCTGCCGCCCAGGACGGCGCGATGCAGCCGGCGTGGGCAGGAGCCGGCTCCCCTCCCCTCCCCCTCTAAGCCGCTCCCAGAGGTGCTGACGGAGCGGAGACGACAGGGGCGCCGGGCGGCGGGGAGTCGGCGTGGGGCGGCAGGGTGGCAGGGCAGGGGCAGGGGCGGCAGAAGAGGTAAACAGGCAGGGAGGGGGAGGTGGCGGGGCGGCTCTGGACGGCGAGGCTCTGGACGGTGAGGCTCTGGACGGGAGGGGGAGTCATCAGCGCGGTCAGTGACTGGGCCGAGGGAGCCAAGCGAAGCTCCATGCCAGTGGCAGCGAGCGCCAGGGCAAGAGGGACCAGTGGCCTTCATTCCCCAGTGGCCGGAAAGCACGCGAAGACGACTGTCCGGTAAACAGGACGCGAAACCCGTTCATAGTCACTGGGGCGTGAGGCGTGGCCGTAGAACTGACCCGTGATCATCATTAAAACACATTAGGGCTCATCGGAGCGATCATAACCGCAACTGAGGCATCAGGAGGGAGCCGCTGGGTCATGGCACAACACAGATTATACCAACTGGGTTGGGTGTGGAGCGTTGAACCGGTACCGATCGTACGGGTGAACCAGTACAGAACTTAAAAGCACAATGCGCATAGGGCTCACCCGATAAAAGAGGTAGGGAGCGGTGATGACATCTTCGATCTTCTTCAGCATATCAATAAGAACGCAGTAAACGTCTCATAAATGCTACTCCAGCCGATTCCTCAATCGCAACTCCGACATATATCTAGGCCACAGCGAAACCAGACTCTTCCTACCGTCCATCAAAGCGTCACAGGTGCGCACGTGCATCCCCCCCCCCCCCCCGACGGGCACTTACCGACGGCACCAGGAGCTTCTTGATCTCCTCGACGGCCCGCAGGATCTTGGCTTTGGCGCGGTTCTCCGAGTCCTCGCAGGTGATGAGCACGTGCAGTTCGTCGCTGAGGTGTTCCCAGTTCTGCTTACCACGATTCAGCTCCTCCTGGGGGCAGCGGGGGCGAGGTGTCACAGGTGTCGCGCAGGTGTCATCATCATCATCGTCAGCGTGCGGGGAGAGATGATGCGAAGATGAGACTAAGTGATAACTGGTAGGCGAACACGCACATGCGGTTCAGGAAGTGGACAGCTTGCAACAGTCGGGGAACTTCCAAGGGAGCGGGACGAGCGCCATAACTCAGGGCGTGTTATATCACCCCAGCTGTTGCCACTCTGCTAAAAAGGAACACATCGTCGGGAGACCACCGCGGACTGTGGCCGTCGTCGCCGCCGCCAACACAAGCGGCCGTAACTCGGCGGCGTCTGGTCAGCGGTCGGAGATGACGGCCCCAGGAGGGGAGGGGGGGGGGGGGGGCGGTCACGCCCGGCGCGTGGCAGAAATGTTGCAGCCCTCCTCCTGATAGCAACATGGGTCGCCACGCAGAAGAACCCACCACTCAGGTCAGGACTGACAAAATTATGGACAGGTGGGTTTTAAGGCCAGGATAGAAAGTGGCAGGTCGGACGGAAGATCGCTGGACCAGGATTCTGGGTTCATTTCTGGAATGCCTGGGGTTGAGTTACGGGGCGTCAATTCCCGTTAGGCGCCTTCCAGAGATTGTGCACATCCCTGGGATCACAGGGCGGCCAGCGGTGCCCAGTCGGACATATTATCGCCGAGATAAGACAGCGTTCGCGGACGCACGGGCGCTGCGAGATCCTGCGGTCCAGAGATGGGTGACCGAGCGGGCGGGATTTAAATAAACGACGCCCTTTGATATCACTCCGATACAACTACTGGTACAACGATCAACATCAAACACCAACACCGCAATATGGGAAGTAGACCATGCCTACTAGCTGCACCACCTTGTGACGAACCGTAGCGGGCCGGGAACTCTATGGAGCGCATCCAAACTACCACCGCCGGATCGGCTAATTTCGTTTGATGTCGATTCGACCGGAGCGGTGCGCCACAAGCTTAATCGGCCCCTGTGGTGGCGGCCAGCCAAGACCGCCGTGCTCTGGTCACCGACGTCCGTGCACAGCACGGCATTAGGGCACGTGTCAAGAGGCGAGCCCATCGATCATGGTGATACGACATCAGTCAGACCAGATTTAATTCTGAATACATTCGACGGTCAGTGACCGCAGGGAGCAGCGAGAGGTAGTTAGCTGTCAGATTTACATGACGGGCAGGTTTAATCGAAGGTGGCTAATTCTGATATTATTTATGACCTCCGAAGCCTGCTGGCACGGCGTCAGCAGCATTCTGGAGTCTGTATAGTGTACACCCTGATGAACTGAACCTTTTGCTGCTGATCGATCGGTCACGGCTGGAAGACGATGAGAGCCTCAATCACGTCACGGGTCTCTAACGAGTCAGCTGTTTTTAACAAGACAGAGTAGTCGGCAGAGGGCGTCTATAGTTAGCTATCGGACCCGCGTCAGCGTTTCCTGGCCTGTTGCTAACAGCACTAGGCAGTCTTCCAACGTTTCACCCTCCTATCACAACATCCACAGCGCACATGAAACAGGCGCCCTCCAGCGAACCGCAGCAATCGGAGATCATCTACGGGGGAGCCCTCGGCAATGTGGCACGTTTTACAGAGTGACAGCCTGCTCAGGTATGTCTAGACATGCTGAGGCATGCCAGAACCTAAGCCGCAGCCGCCAAAGCACCATCTTTCTGCGACCAACCAGCCGGCCGGGGTAGGGAGGCGATACCGGGGAGAGGAGGGGAGGAGGAGCCGGGAGGGCAGAGGGGAGAGGGCGCGACACGAGGCCGCCTGGGCCGGCCGCCAGTTTTGCCCGTTTTGCGTGCCAGCCGATTCGACCGGATTGGAGCATTCTCTGTGCCAAGCAGGACCCACCACCGCCACCGCCGCTGCCGCTGCCGCTGCCGCTGCCGCTGCCGCTGCCGTCGGCTCCGATGCCGTCGTCAATAAAAACCCGGCTCACCGCACACCACGGCCGCGGCTCGTGATCGGTGCGGCGGGTGCACGGCACCTGTAACGAATCAGCAAATCGGCCGGCCAGACGACGCCCAAAATAGAGCGGCGGGCGGGCGGGCGGGCGGGCGGCGGCGGCGGCGAAAAACGCACCTTCTGCCGCCCCGGGCCAGTCTTGGTAAAACAAGCCAGCTGGCAGCCGGCACGGAGGAACAGTTTGGTCGTCGAGAAAACGGGACGGCTTTTCGAGGAACAGGTACGGGTCACATTATTGTTAGACGGCTATCTATGGATACTGCTCAGAATGCTGTCGAGGAGCCAATGAGGGGCTTCAAATGTGAAGGGAATAAGTGTCGCGCACAGGAACCCAAATTATCGAACGGTACAAAACGACCTCAGGGATGGAGCTTGCACATATCCACAATGCACACACACACACATACGCACACGCATCACGCACACACAGACATCCCTACTGAGGCACTAACGCTTTTAATAATCCATAAACATCAAACATATCATGTGGTCTCGAATAATAAACAAACACATTGTTGTTCATTATCAAGGCGGCGTGATTCGTTCTTATTACTATGGTTCTTACCGATTCATCATCATTCCCTGGAGGCATGAAACGGAACAGAGCACAGGTTAATAGCAGGCGTCGTCCGCTCCGGACACAACACAACTAACGGTATGCCGTGGCCAGTGGGCTGGCCATCCATGGGGACAGAGGCCCAGCACGGTGAGCAGAGCACGTCAGCATGGGAGGCAAGGACAAAACGGCAGGTCATGGCCCAATATTATGGGAAGGCAGAAGTTAGGCCAGGTCAGGTCAGCTCAGGTCATGTTAGGACGTCGTCCCGTAGTACCCTTAAGATAAATCCAGCGGGTCCAGTCGTCCTTACCACCCTACAAAGGCATCGGCGTTAGGTACAAGTTTCGGAGAGCTTCCCTTCCCCGACTTCTGACACATTGATTCCTTTTAGCTTCTCCGCCTTTCATAATGCCTGATATTTATATTTATTTTCAATCGCCACGCACGTTCACGAACAGATCAGCGTTTGATTCTCCTATGATCATTCGAAATGTGCATCACTGAATAAGCGTAACGTGTCATGACAGCTACCCAAAACATCCCTTCGAAACATCTTTCTGAATCAACCACACAAAGACCCATCTTTTCATCTCCGGAATGCAGATTCCGTTCTCCAGATTCCGCTCGGATGCACAGAGAAGCTGCACCGGCTTGGGTAGGCTGGTGAGCCCAGAACCGGTGGCGGGGCGTCTGTGTCATCTGGTGCCGGCATGTCCGGGCGGCGTCACTCATTAGCGGCGACACGACAGAAGCGACCCGACCGGTCTCTGCCATCCCGGCCCGATCTGTCCCGCCGCAGCAGTCTGGGGTCTACTCTGTGCAGGAGGTAACCAGCTGGGCTGGGGGAGGGGGGTCCCGCCGCAGTCTGGGGTCTCCTCCGTGCAGGAGGTAACCAGCTGGGCCAGTGTCAGAAAAATAACCCGTTTCTCCATTTTTCTGAACTTCGAAATTTTATTCCATGAAAACTTTGACTATAAATAATTTATTTTAAGTCTGTGAGTCCAAATGGCAGAAGAAAGACAAAAAAATAGCATGCATTATTCTTCTTCAGGCTGCTATCATCATAGGAGTCAAGATAAAATGGGATTGTGCTTAACTTTTAACATTACGCCTAGGCGTTGCATGGAAAGAATAGAGTGAGAATCCTCGACCCCCCCCCGTAGCTGAAAATGTGTTGTGGCCGCTTCCTGAGCGAAATCCTGGCTACATGCCTGATTGATATACAAATTATGAAAATCTGTTCTGCCGATGGTGAGGAAATTTGTTCTGCGAACTTAGATAGTGAAACCACTTTTCTGACACTGAGCTGGGCTGGCTACACCTGCTGGGCCCGCCGCAGTCTGGGGTCTCCTCCGTGCAGGAGGTAACCAGCTGGACCGGCGGGTCGGAGGGGCAGGCGAAGCGCGGGGCCGCAGGGATGGAGGGAGGTGCCGGACGGTGACTGGCAGCATGTAGACATGCTGTAGCCAATTACCAGAGACCGGTCAGCAACAGCGGACCTCTCTTCCGTTACAGCAGGCGGCTGAAATATCTCCTAGCAGACGGCTTTAGCATTCCTGTCGTGGTGAGGAATACACGAACGCGATGATGAGCGTTCCTTTTCCTTAAAAATATTAATGCCTGGAATTTTCTGGTGGTGATTTGGGTTTTAGGGTACCACGGCTACTCAGGATATATAGCGCTCATCTCAAAATCACCTACAGACGGATTCTGAACTTTGAAGTTATAACTATGACGATTTTATTTACTGAAACCTGGATCTCTGACAGCGTTTCACCACGAGAACTCGGCGGATCTTGGATATTCTGAAGCAAAGTCCGTGAGATCACCTGGATCCCGTCACTTTTAGGATTCTTGGCACATATCTGGGTGGAGGCCACCGCTAAAGCTGCATGTGAAACCAGCTTAGCGCAAACTGCCTCTGATCAGTGTAACCTTATCCGGCGGGTCCATACCTCACATCCTGCACGGCCATTTTGAAGGCGAGACGGTCCAAGATGAACCACTGCAGTCACGGGTCACGACTCCATCCTCGGAAGCCGCGGCCACGAGAGTAGGTTGAACAGCGGCAGCCTGACGTCACCTGCCCATGACTCGGCGCCCCATCAACCAGCCAGAGCCCTCCTCCAGTGGCCAGTACGCCACACCTCGCCAGGGTGAACTCAAGGCCGCGCCGACAGAACCGGGCTCCCACACCTGCTGACTGGCAGACCCCAGCCGCCGCATGATCACCTTCCGTGCACGGCTCGACCGGGTCGGCTCATCTCACCCCGCGGACGGCACACTCCGGGGCTCCCCACGGCTGGAACCGACACCGCCGGAGCCCACCAAGGCCCCCTGAGGCACCGCTGTCACCGCTGAGGCACCGCTGAGCCGAGGTGGACCCACTGTCCGCCGTCGGCAGGTGCGGGAGGCCGGGAGCAGGGGAGCAGGGGAGCAGGGGACCGGTCCCCTTCCCGCCCGTCTGAATGTACGACCTTGGAGCGGACCAACCGGAGGCAGGTATGGATACACAGACCGGCGCCGCACCGGTTGCTGGGCGGCCGAGACAGAGTGACGGATGGTACCAACTGGCATAGATGCCGCTGATATGAATGGGCTGAAGTGCACTGGGTTGGATGAGCTGCTTGTGAAGACTGCTGGAAGGTTCCATACTCGAGAAACGGATGTGGGCTTTATTGCATAAAAACGGCAACTTGCATTTTGGCTGTAAACAAAAACATTACCGCATTCCCAGGCCTCACTCCAAATTTGGCAGCAAAAAACTTGCATTGTTATGTTAACTGGATTTTCAGACAAGCATGTTTCGTGATTATATGAACAAGCACGAGAGCACCGTAACTGGCCGCAAAGAGGCATGTCAAAGCCACCAGGGACATACAAAACTGGCCGAAAAATACAGCGAAGCTAGTGCGACGTAGCCTCGATATGGTCAGTCACATCACTGCTTCATAAACAGCCTCCTTTTACGACGAGCATTACACGACTTATTAAAGGAACCACTGCAAATGTTTGGGAGTTCGAGAAGTGAAGCCACTGAATTTTGGACAAGATGGCAATGGATGACAATAGAATGGAATGGACAATGGAGATGGCAATGGCAATTTTGGATCAGCACAAAATCGGTGCGACACCAAAACAGGAAAAAAGCAGGTTGATAGAGAAAATATGGAAAGAGAAAAACGGAGTGGGGAGAGACGGAGAGACGGAGAGACGGAGAGACGGAGAGAGAGGGAGAGAGGGAGGGAGGGAGAGGTCATATAGAGGAGAAAGGCAACAGGGAAGAGGGGGGACAGATCAAAGACTAGACAGCGATCCTGTCAGAAACAGGACTCCCAATGCCCACCAACATACATCAGCTTGATCGATCAGTCAATCCCAGGGTCAGACAAACCTTCCCCTCCACACCATCCCACCGTCCACCATTGACCGGTACGGGCTCGGATGAGTCCAGCCGTTTCCATCGGCACTCAAGGCCTCTCCTCCTCTCAGCTCGCTGCATCCGGCCAGTGCAGCGGTCAGACATGCCGCGGATTACAGCTACCCCAGACACGGCGGAGAAATGAGCATCCGTGACTGCCGGCAATCCGGGGCGGTGCGGGGCGGACCAGGGCGGTGCGTGGCGGTGTGACGCGGGGCGGTGTGACGCGGCGCAGGGTCGACGTCGCACGGCAACGGGCGCCGCGTTCTATCGCGAGAGTAATGGCGCTGTCTCGCGCCGGCGACACCCAACAGCGGGGGACCACAGAGCCATCCATGGCCTGTCAGCCTAATCCCCGACCGGGCAGGGGCGGCGGCAGCGGCGCTGGAGGAGGAGGAGGTCCCGTCGGGTCACACAGACACCTCCTGTGTCTGTCCGGAGAGCACCACTCACTGTCAGCAGCGAGCCTGTGCTGAGAGCCGGAGACGGAGACGGTGTCCCCTCGCCACAAGCTGAGACACGTATCCCCCACTACTCTGCTGACTACTGACTCAGACGGTCGGGTTGCCGTGGTCAGTGAAAGGCCACTGCTCTCCCTGCCAGCCTGCCGTCTCACCCGCCTCACCTCGCCGCCCTTCTCCGCTCCCGCCGGCGCAGTGCACAGTTATCTCGTCCCTCGGCACCCTGTCCGCCGCGGCGGCACCCCGGCGCGCCGCCTCGCACCGACCCAGGTGCCGCCGGGTGCCGCCGGGCAGGACAGGGCGCCGGCCGGGGTGACTGCAGTCAGACCGCGAGCCATCACGTCCGCAGCGGGGGTCGACCGGGCGGCGGCGGCGGCGGGAGCAGTGACCGCGGCGGCTGGCCTCTCCGCCTCTCCGCCGCCGCTCTCACGTGCACACCACGCCGGGCGGCCGGCGGCATGGCTCTGCACGTGCGCTGCAGGGGTGTTGGACGCCTCGGCCGCGCCTGACCCCACTGCCGCCGTTCGGCACAGTGACGCAGCGTTGCCTGTGACCCAGTCGGATCGTTTATGTATGTAGAGCTGACTATTACGCCCAGAAGATTTAGTACCCGCCCCGGTGTTACAGCATAGCAAGTGAACAAACTTCAACTAAAAATTAATCAAATAAAGCCAACAAGAAAGACATTTCTAGCTTTTCACACAGGACGCAATCCTTCGATTTTTTAGCACTGCAGTAAACAAATGTAAGTACACCTAACAGCGCAGTAGAGAATAACCGAAGGTCACTTCAAGAGACTGCCAATCTTCCCATCTAAACCAGTTGTGACCTCAGCTACCGAAGAAGCTGGTTCTGCCCACCCCGAGCGCCCGTGGAGGGGCGCGTGGCGCCGTCACCGCGCCGGTCACCGGTCCCGTCAGTCCCGTCCGTCCCGTCCCGGCAGCAGTCCCGTCACGTGCCGACTGATCCCACCTCCGATAGGGTAATGCCGGCCGGCGGCACGGACACCGGTCCGACGCCGAGCTGCGGCCGGGCTCCGCGGCGGGGAGTCGCCACTGTCACCAGCACTCCAGGCTGGTCAGCCAGAGCTGGTTTAGGTTGATTTGTTGAAATTTTGGTTCTGCTCAAGCACGCTAAGGTTTTTATCATGGATGACTTGTTATTGTATGTCAAAATCAGGGTTGGCAAGTTTATGCCAAGACGTGGTATTAACCGGTTTTTACCGCGGCATAAACTGACTGGCATAAACTAGTTTATGCCACCTACTGGCAAAAACTGACAAAAACTAAAATTAAGTTGAGTTTTTGTCACTTACGGATTTTTGTCGTAAACTTTCAATATTTTGATTTAACTCCCTAACAAAACACTAAAACCTAGGTAAGTAACCAATGGCTGCAGGATATCATTGATTTTACTGTTACAAGTTTTGTTAAATATAAGCCAAGCTTTGTCAATAAAATCAACAGAGTTCAGTAGGGTTGGGTAATGCGTATAATGGGTATTTTCAGCTATCCGCTATTTGCTATTGGTCATAGGAAAAAAAATTGTCCCACAAGTGACAAGACCACATGCTTTTCATGCAATGCCCTGGCCTTGACTTCAGTATTTTTACTGTGTGTATGGATGTATACTGTCTTCAGGTTATCTGTATAATTATGCTAACTTTGCATAGTAGTTGTTCACTGAGAGTACCTACCTACCAACTTTGTCATCAAGGATATTGCACTTGTGCGACATAAACAAATGTAGGTTAACTGTAGCAACAGGTCTGCTACATTATGAAATAGATGATATTTCGATTTCTGGGATAATGGTTTATTTTATAGTTAGTTGTTTTATTTATATTATATCTCTATCTAATAAAATAATGATAAAATTGTCATAAGTATAAGTGTTTGTCAGTTTATGTCAGTTTATGCCACTGACTGGCATGAACTGAGTTTATGCCAGCATTTTGCCAACCCTGGCCTCAAATCAATAATGGGAGTTCATAAAATTTCCACAATTTGTGGCGTAAGAAGGCACAAGTTGGTGGGTTAGTAAAAAATAGTGTCATTTTGTGAGCATTGCACCAGCACTAAGAATACCAATCACTGTTTAACCCTCGCCAGTGTAGGGGGGAGGGTTGCCACCCCTCGGTTTTTCGGGAATAACTCGCGTAAAAAGAGGCGGATCGCGACGAAACTTTCGGCACCCTAGTATTGATAAATTGTATATATATATACCCTGAAAATTTCGAAACCGTGCCCCCGATGACCCGTGAGCTGTGACCTTTTTATCAAGGTCATGTCAAGCACAAATGGCGTTCCGTAGCATAACGTTGCTTATAACTCGCGCGCTTCCTGATTTTTGATGTTCAGCTGTATACCTCAACCAGGTTAGGTTGAGGCTCTATTTTCTCTGCTAGTCGTTCCTGTGCCTCAGCTAAAATTGGTTGAGCCTCCACCAATGTCATCTTCAGGAGACAAACCTCAGCCATGCAGTTAAAGGGGTATTGTATTTGTCACCTCTGGTGGTAATGTAAAAAAAAAACAGTTAAAATCAACAAAAAATATATGTGCCACTAATGGTAAGGCTAAAACTTGCAATCACATCACCCAACAAGAGATATAAGGAAATTATTTTTCACTCACTTCCAACTCTTAAAGGGAATGTATGACCTTTGACGATGGAAGAGAACCATGGATAAATGGTGTTTTCTGAACGTGCATGATGTTGAAACGTCACTTGCAGTAGTTTTTTGCTTCATATAGGAGGAACTGAACTTATTTGACTTAAATGACTTATTTGGGAGAGGTACTTGTTGGTACTTGTTTCTGGTACTGCCTTATGTTACATTGTAACAAACACATAGTGAATACGATTAAGTTGGCTTCAATAACCACTAAATGTATCAAAATGGATACCTGTTATACTGAATCACTGCTTAATGTTAAAAAATTGAGCTGAAATATGTTTGTAGCCACCGGAATGCAAAGTACCTACTTGCATTACAACCCACCTCTTTTTGATGGTGGGACCATTTTGATGTGTGCAGTCAAATTTAACCCATGTAACGTGATCTTCAACCATCAAATGTACTGTTTCCCGGCTTCCCTTGTTCTGAAGTTGCTAATACAAGTCCTTACTCCATTTTTATGGGAAAAGGTCATACATTACCTTTAAAAGAACTGTGTGATTATGATCTGCTCTATTTTGGCATGATGGCCACCACCATAAACATTGCATGGAATTTGGTGCACTTACATTTATTAGATCAAAGCTAAGTTTACAAATCAAATAAAAAATAACAAAAATTATTAAATGAACTTAAAGTATTAAAATAAATTAAATTAAGTCCATATCAAAATAAAGAAGTTCCTGGCAGCATGTTCTGCTATGCAGTTTGTAAACATTCATTTTGTGTTGCATGCATTGCCAAGTAGAATATTCAAATTCACCTCAGAGGATGGATCAAAGTCAGGCGAAATCCCAAGACACAGTAAAGAGCATTGCATACTTAACTTAACCATGCATCTGCAAATCATGTTGATTCATATTTTTGAAAGCTAAAGGGAAGACTGTGTTTGACTAAAAAAGTAAATGAGAATAGAACTTTGAACAAACATGCTGATAATAACATTCTTTTATCAGCACACTTCAAAATGTTAATTAAATTTCTTTAAGAGTTGTGTAGTGATGGTACAACTCAATCTTTTCAGTCAGTTAAGTTAGAAAAATATCTACAATTTTACTAAAACTAGTGCAAAAAATATTTGAATGCTAATTGCAGACAATTTGTATCATGCATGGTTGGCAAAGTTGCTGTTTGCTTGTATGCATTTTATAGTTACACTCCTTTGTATTATGGGGGAGGTCTACAGAGCATGATCCAGTTGAATGAATTTAATCAAATATTATTATTCATCTTATATGATTTAATTATTTATTTATCAATTTAGCCAGAACCTTTTCAATGGATGAATTTACAAGATCAGAACCTTAGCAAAGCAGGGCTTGTTGTGCAGGTCCCAACCTCTACCGTCCATGGTTGGTTAAATGCTGTTTGCTGGTATGCATTTTGTAGTTGTATTCTTCTTGTATTTTGGGCTTTAGGTCTCCAGAACATGATCCAGTAGGATTAATTTAATCATATATCATCATGAACCACATTTTGCTCAATTATTTGTATATTCCCCTTTTCAAAGAGTAAAAAAAAAACAAGAGAGTACAAAAAGTACAAATGCATACCAGGAAACAGCAACTTTTCCAACCATGCTACTGTGTGATCAGGAAATTCTGGGTAGCCAGCAAAATTGTATTGTTGATAATTATTCAATTATATTGCTAATCTCCTTTTCAAAGAGTACACAAAAGCAGGGTTGGCAAAGTTCATGTTTGCTGGTATAAATGCATACCAGGAGATTATGTACTCCGGGGCAGTGACTGGAAAGAATTAATTATTTTGTACTCTTTGAATTAAATGTCTGAATCATCCAACATCCATAATAAAATACATTTGCTTAATGTGTGTTGTGTTCACAGGTGGGTTGCAGGTACCTATCAACTGCATTTACAAGATGCTTCAAGGTCAAGGAGGCAAGATGGATATCAAGGGCAAGAAAGCACTCAGAACGGGAGGAACATGGCCATGTGGCACGCCATTGCCC
>JARFNZ010053638.1:0-13779 GCA_031763405.1 Balanus nubilus
GGGGGACGCTCCCGGCGGCCTGCCGGGGCCGGGGACGGGGACGCTCCCGGCGGCCTGCCGGGGCCGGGGACGGGGACGCTCCCGGCGGGCAGTGACCAAGCACGCTGGACGGAAGACCGACTCCGCTGACAGAGGAGTCGTCACCTGAAATCATCACGGACAGCGTCACAACACCGTCACAGTGACGTCAGACACACAGGTTCGAAACACAAGTATCATGTGGCTCTGGACATCCACTAAAATATCATCAAATACGCTACTTTCATCACAACTATTTATAGGCACAACATTATGAGGAAGAGAAACTCTGACGAGGATATCAAACGCGATGTGAAGATATGCAACTAGAAACGAAGCACACGGCAATGCCAGTTTTTACGCATTCAGTTATTGGCCAACGTAAATGTTATCCGCCGTTATCATATAATGGCCGTTGCTGATAAAGGCGAAGTTTCAACGACGGCTGCTACTCACATGCGTGCGGTAAGTTCCCCTTGCCATCACCATCACCACCTCACCCGTCAGCAATCACCATCAGCAGTGCTGACCGCCGTGTTAGAGCCGAGGTCAGCCGCAGCCGACCTGTGCAGGGGCCCGGGCTGAGAGCAACACCGGCGGAGGTCCCGCACCCCGTCACCTGTTAGGTATCCAGTCGCCCTAACGCAGAGACAAACTGAACCGGAGCGAGACAGACAGGGAAGAATACAGATAGCCCGAGGAAGATAGGGTTGGACTACAACATTCCGGAACATCCCGTCACCGGCAAGGAAAGAATCGGTTTAGTAAAGTACAATCCTATTTTATTCGGCCTTGTACGCACCACTAACGCACGTAGACAACTCATATACAAAACACGCGAACGGCGCACGAAAGCGTAAAAAACTAGCCGGGTGATGACGACTCGAGCGGCCACGACTGCCGGCCGCCATGCATAACAGGACGAACAGTGACCGGCACAGCTTCCACCGGCGGCCGGTAGGCGGCTCTGCTGCTTCGCCGAGTAGACTGGAACCGGTAGGTAATGCTACTGCTGCTGCTACTACCGGTTGGCCATTAACGGCTTTCGGCCGACAATTTGCTAAAAATACTCCTTGAGATGATTCCTGAATGTTGCGTAGAGACAGTACGCAGGAGACGGGGGCAGCACAGCGTTTAGATAACGATTGTGTCTGCGACTTTTCAATTTTAATAG
Source organism: Balanus nubilus (assembly GCA_031763405.1). Taxonomy (NCBI): domain Eukaryota; kingdom Metazoa; phylum Arthropoda; class Thecostraca; order Balanomorpha; family Balanidae; genus Balanus; species Balanus nubilus. Next base: position 1,193 of record JARFNZ010053638.1, read on the forward strand.
ACTTTTTGCGATAACTTCTTGAAAGACATTTCAAAATACAGGAGATAATAGAGTATTTTTGCGATCTGTGTTCTATGCCGGCTCGTCGCAGCAGAGCAGCCGTCCAGCCGACAGCGCCAAATAAGGCACACGCACACATACACATTACCAACAGAACGGCGCGCCTACCTGTTCAACGGCCACCTGGGACACACGCGCGCGAGAGACCAACCACTGGCGCACAACACAGCTCGCCATGGTCACGCACGCACACCAACACATAGTAACAATTCGATACTCTTCCTCTACCTCTCTCTCTTTCTCTCGGGACGAACGACCCATCCTTACACGCGCGCGTGCTAGTGAACTGCTTCTGACTTCCAGAGCGCCAGCTAATCAACTGAGTAAGCACAGAACCCGGGCCGAATTTTGTACTATTTTCAAATGTAAATAGCTACGAATCACTTGCCGACGTGGCGGCGCGGCGGCCGTGCGGACCGGCCGCTGTTTCCGCCAGCCGCGCACGGGATACCGGTATATCACATTCGAGTCGCACAGCTATCGACGCGGCCACGGCCATCGACAGAACCACGCACGCCATCAGCTCAGTCCGCTGCCGGCCCTGTCCACCGCCACCCCTCTCCGCCCCTCTGTCTCCATCCTCTCCGCCCCTCTGTCTCCAGCCTCTCCGCCCCTCTGTCTCCATCCTCTCCGCCCCTCTGTCTCCAGCCTCTCCGCCACTCTGTCTGGCCGTATGCCATCCTGTCATGTCCCTGGCAGTCTGCACTCTACAGCGTCCAGCCGCCGGACAATACGGCAACCTAACAGCCAATCGCTTAACAGTCAATCCACAACCATCACTAAAACAACGCAGTCCGCAACGGCAGGAACGCATATACCCATCACTAAAACAACACAGTCTTTCGGCAGTAGACGCGTGTACCCAACACTAAAACAACTCTGTTAGAGGGATAGAGAAAGGACGATCGCGATAATTGTAAACACATATTTACATAATTCTGGGGTATTTACAAGTTAATTATTTATCTTGCCATGTATACATGGTCGCATTAAAGTGGTGGTGTAACGAATCAAAACCATGCGATCAAGAAACTCGTGTCAACTTTTGCTGAATACAAATTTCAATGAAATGATATGACCTCGGGATTTGATGAGAGTTACACCACGATGCCTACGAGTCGCCACAACACACTACTAAGCATAGTCATCACCTGCGTCTCACGATTCATACGCATCTCCTTAAATAATAAGTCACACGCACAAACAACTGACTATGACTGCATGTAAATATTCTCGGCATGTGCAAGTGCTAAGTGTTTCAACAGGAACACGATGTAAGAATTTCGCATTCCAAATAGGTCTTTAGAAATAGTCTTAAGAGTCTTGTCCTGTTCAGTCAAGCCATGTCCCAATTTTCCAAGCGTCGCCTATGACAGACACAGTCTGCAGACACACACTGCGACAAGAAGACCATATCATCTCGACCGCAGAGGACGGGAGACGCGACCGCTGGTCGCTACACGAAGCCAGATCAATGTTGAACGCTGCCTCCCGGCGGCTGACGCCAGCGAGCTCTACCCTAGATTACCGCCGTGCCGCCGACCGGCCCTCGGCCCGCCGAGCCTGGCCAGACCCGTACCCTCACACATTATGCAGCGTCAGGCCATACATTAGTTCCAACACCATGAGAAAGCCTGAGTTGGTTGCCATCATGCAGGTAGTAGTCGGTTCTGATGCTGCCTGCCGCCCTCCCTTCCCGAATGGTGGGAGCTGTGGGTACCACCGTCGAGCTGCAGAACCCCGGGCCGGGCCACGGCGCCACCATCCAGCAGAGACGCCGCCCGGCACAGCGGAGGGAATTCACAGGCGGCGGCGTCCGTTAGGGAGACGGATCTGAAGAAGGCAGCTTTATGGAGGGAGCGAGGAGGTGCGACGGCAGCGCGAGCGTGTGTGTGAGTGTGCCGCCACCACTGCCACCGGCCAGCCGCCTGAGACTCGCTACCTTCACTCAGCTGATGGTGTGGAACAGCTCGTTGTGAAGTGCCGGGAACTCTAGGTGCGGGGCTGCCCGCCGGAAGTTGGCGATCACCTCCACGTAGGCCGCCGCAATCTCCCTGCAAGAAAAGGAATTTTGTTACAAATCGTTGTAAACAAAGCCATTCGTTTTGTCGTCGTGAAGTTCTTGCCATTAATGCGGCACTACTTAAGTCTCCCAAGCAAATCGTTCTACGCGATCGTTGCTTTGACAACGCTGTCAAATAAATGTCGGCAAAACCTTATTAGCCAAACAAACGACACGATATAAATTCGGATGCCAAGACCCAGCGCTCACTCAACAAACCAACAAAACCTGAACGCAGCTGTGGGTAGACGGTGAGGAGTCGGTCAACGTGTAGGCGACACCCACCTGAGGCTGAAGACCTTGGAGACGAGGAGCTGGTAGGCGGTGACGTCACCCTTAATGGGCACCGGGTGGGAGCAGTCCAGCTTCAGCTGGAGCGCCTTCAGCAGCTCGTCGCTGAGCCTCTGCACGCTGTTGACGCAACTAAGGCCTGGTCGGTCTGCTCAACAGACGGAACGCACACGCGCACTGTCAGTGTCAGCCGACCCAGAACACAAGTGTGACAAGTCGGACGACCCAGAACACGGGATGGTGAGTCAGACACAAAGGTCCGCCACACCACACCCGAACTGCCAATCATAGCCGTCATTCAGGGAAAAGTGATAACTTACGAACACAGTGACAAGAGAAATTAGAAAAGCAACAGAACAAGCGGACAATACCGAATCGGCTGGTTAGTGAGGAGCGGAACGATCCTGTAACCTCCTAACATGTCAGCGGTCCGCGGGGTGATGGTCTGAGAGGTGGTTACCTGGCGCGAACAGGCAGTAGGCGGAGAAGAGCGCCAGTTCGGTCTCGGTGAGCCTCAGCTCCGCCAGGCCGCGCACCATGTCGAACACGTCGTGCACCAGCTTCATCTCGGTGGTGTCGCCCATCAGGAAGGCGTCCATCTTGAGCGGGGTGTCACCGTAGAGCACCACGTCCTGGCTCAGGTCGTAATAGCGCACCATCCGTATCATCGTCAGCTCAAACGCCCCTGCAGAAGACACACAGACAAACAGACAGGCGGCGGTCAGTAAGGCACCGGGTACCGAGCAGCGAGCATCAGACCCCGGCGGCACGCCGAGATCCCTCACAACATAACGATGTCTGCAAACCGAAATCTGAGCTTCGACGCCCGTTTCTCATACAAAGCGAAGTAAGGAGTTGGGTTGTCATTAACTGTAAGCTACCCCAGAAAAAGCAGTCCCATTTCGCAAGGAGCCGGCGGCTGCGACGTCATCCCTCCCGGCCCGGACCCCGCGGCAGGGCCGGAAGGCCCCGGGACTTACCGGCCTTCAACAGCAACACCCGGTCCGACATCCTAAAGTCCATGAAGTCGAACAGCGCCTTGGCGAACTCGACGATGTTCTGGATCATGACTGTGACGTTTTGCGCTGCATCCATCATCAGGTCCTCGTGACACTGCGGGGACGGCGTCACCACACGTCACTGGTATGACACTAGTCAGAGGTCGCCATACGTGGTCAGAGGTCACCACACGGGGTCAGAGACGGGGAGCTTGGCGCACCGGTTACAGCAGAGCCCCTAACTAACACGAACCGTCAATCCGTCCAACCGTCAATAAGAGCAGCGACTGCCGCTATACCAAGCAATGCAAAGCAACATCAACACACCCGACCCAATCTGACAGATGAGCTAGGACACTTCCGACTGCGGGATACTCCAGGACAATCGACAACGGTTCGGGACACTCTACACTCTAGGGCACTCCAGGACACCCAAGAACAGCCCAGGACACTCCGGATACCCGAACGTCCGGCGTCGCTCACCAGTTTGCTGTAGTAGGAGAGCTTGCTGAGGTCCTGGGGTTTGCTCAGCATCTTCTGGATGTCGTCGCTGGAGTATCGGAGGTTTTTGTGGTGCGCGTCGGACACCGCCTCGGCCAGGAGGTCCGGGAGCCGAGACGGTTCTGTCGACAGAGCAGCGTCACACGTCTACACTCAACATGCACAAGACACGCAACCAGACATACTAACACAGAGCAGCAACGTCGCTATCCTTAAATACAAAGTTGTACGAGTGGCAAAACGATAGTGATTTTCTGTTCAGGAAGAAGGAAACAAAACCTTGATGCTGAGAGATAAAAGATAGACCAAGAAGAACCTCAAACCCGCTGGGTGACGACTCCTGGGGCCGTCACCTGAACATAGGAAACCAGCACCAAAAGAAGAAACAAGAGTGGCGTGCCCGAACCCTTCCACTTATTGAGAAGGGTTCCAAACGAAACAAGGATCAAACTAACAAATTACGGATGATAAGGATAAAAGTGGCGTAGGAGAGTGGATAGCTTGGAGCCCGTTGTACAGTGCTCAGACAAAAGCGGTTGGTGGATGTGAAGGTCTGGTGACTGACGACTGGATGGGAGGGGGAGGGGGTGGGGCACCAAACACTGCACCTACCGGGGGGCCGGTCTGCCGGGGGGAGGACGCTGCGGAGCGGGGCCGGACACGCCGGCGGCTGCCGCTGCTGCCCATCAGTGCTGTCCACCGGCACGAAGGTGCCCGGAGGCTGGCCGAGGCCGCAGCCGCCGCCGCTGCCCAAACCCTCCATCTCCTCCTTAATCATCGAGTCCGTTATCCGGTCCACCCGCGGTATCTGTGTCTCCAGCGGCTGCAGCGACTGGCTCTGCTGCTGCTGCTGCAGCTGCAGCTGTAGCGCCTGCTGCTGCTGCTGGAGCGGGTGCTGCTGGTCTTGCTGAGCCGTCGCCCGGCCTGCTGGGCGGTGCAGGCGCTCCACATCAGAGGACAGTCGGAGGAGGGCGCCGGCCGGCTCACACACAGACAGGAAAGCAACGGGAAGAACCCACGCCGTCCGACAACCGACTCGCCCCTTCAAGGCAGGAGGGTGCGAGGTCGAACATCGTTATCAGGACTCAGGAGTGACATTACCTTAGAGTAAATGACATTTCCTTATTTACATGGCATGCACTACACTGGTAATAGGACAGAGGAAGACACGAAAGAAGACTAGCTTTATCGGACACCTTTGTTTGGTCTGACCAATATGGACCTTGTGGTGCAGGGCACCGCGCAGGCCAGGCGACGTGCACGCCATCTACATGGCGCCGGCAGCGCCGCGCTGCGGCCAGTACCTGAGTTTGCGAAGGGCGTCATCAGATTGGAACCGGGCAGCGCCTCCATCGGCGGCTGCCACGAGGGCGTCGTCGAGTCGACGCCGTCGTCCATCGAAAAGGGGAACGGGGACGGGTAGCCGCTGGGCTGGTACTGTCCCGACAACTCGCCGGCGCCGGGGTACCTGGACAGCAGACAGGGAGGAGTCAGAGCTGGAAAGGGAACTGCTTCACCGGAGTTCACGACGAGTGAGCGAATAGTGTGCAGCCACGTACTGACTGAAACTGATCGGTTAGATGAATACTTTTTTATTTTCTAAGTCAACGTGAAACAATGTAGCACAAATAAGAGAACACTGTGGAATAAGGAACAGTCCAACTGCTTGGGTGATTTGGACGCCAATGCGCAGTTAATGCGTTCAATAAGTGCGCTGATGTTAGACAAGTGGGGATTCTTGTTTGTTCTGGACTGCTTACGGCGGATAGGTGCCGAACGGCGAGGCGATGGGGTCCTGTGATGATGACGGCAGCTGGTGGCTGTCCGAGTAGACCGAGGAGTCGGGAGACGACCCCTCGGCGGCCAGCACCATCTTGCCCCGGTAGTACCGCACCTCATCCTCCACCTTCTCCCTCTGCTTCTTCGACATCCGGCCGAACTTCACCGCTGCCGAGAGAGCACAGGCAGAGTCAGGCCACGGCAGGTCAGGTCTGGTGTGATGGAACTCCAGGATAATATAAACGTATTCTTAAACAAATTGTATATTATCATGGATGTCGGAGTAGACAGATGAGGCAAATACTGGGAGCACGCTCTGTTTGAAAGCCCGGCGTCAGTCAGTCAGTTCTTTGTAGATTCTCTCGGGATGTCATTCCTTATGACGATTTTTTTTTACCCAGCATGAAAAATGAAACGACGATAATAGATGCTCGAAGAAGCCGAACATTTGTCATTCGAAACGACTTACAGGCGTCTCTGGATCTTCAGTTATTTTCCTCCTCCGGTCTTAGGTCTAATGCTAATCATACCTACTCGGAGTCGCACAGGCAAATCATTCCGAAGAAAAGCCTTAGTAGGTCGGCGTCACGCTTCATTGAATACATTTTCCTCGGTCTGAGAGCCGGTTTGCAGCGTCGGGCCCTGTCTCGCCACGGAACACGGGGAGGGTCCGGCTCAACTCGGCCCGGCCCGGTCCGGTCGACCGGCGGAGGCAGTGCATCCCATTACATTCCAGTCCCCAGCGCTGCAGAACCGCCGAGAGGAGACCCCCGGCCCCACCGACAGACCGACTGAAGGTTCCAAGCGCTCTACGCACGGCCGCCACCACAGCGGTAACACTGTGAACTGCCGGCGGCGGACGGCGGTTCAGACGTCAGACGAGCGGTTCAGACGCAGACGAGCGGTTCAGACGGCAGACGAGCGGTTCAGGCGGCGACGGCGGCGGCGGTCCCGTAACGGTGACCGACTGTTCCGCCACCTGACGCCGCCGGTGACGTCACGCGGCGTTACACAGCGTCACACATAGAGCCAGCCCACTCCCAGTGACCCAGTCTGTTGCGCAATGCGGCGGCTAGTGCGTGTCGCCGCCGCTAGATGGCAGGCAGGTCGGCGGTCGCGGCCAACGGCGAATAACGGATCTCCCCAACCCTCCCGGTAACGGCACCGGCGCGGCGCGGCAAATTACTCATTGTAGCCGGAGGAACAAAGAGCAACAATCGCTGTCCTGCCCCAACAGCGGAAACGGCCGCCGTGCCGATGGTTAATGACGGCGCGTCGGGAGGCGGCGGCTCGTGGCGGCGCGCGTCTGTCATCGGCACGGCGGGCCGCGTCGCTGCCGACCCGACCCGACCGGGGCCATCCGTCCGTCTGTCATCAGCCGTCGACGCCAGCCGCAGAGACAACACTCGGAGCAGCAGCAGCAGCAGCAGCGGCAGCGGCGGCGGCCAACGACCCCGGCTGGACGGCCGAGCCGGCGCGGCGCGACCCGTCCAATAATACGCCGCCGCTGACGGCCAACTGTTGAGCAGCGGCCAGCTGCCACAACAGCCGGGGGACGGGGGGGGGGGGGAGGGGGTCTATACCCGTGCCGCCGCCGACCTCCCGGAAACGAGGCAATGCAACCCCGTCCGGAGGTCAGAGACCGCCAGCGTCGATACTCTGCGGCGCTGACCGGACCCAGGCCAGCGGCCGGACGGGACATGGCGTCTGAGCGCCGTCACACGTCTCCAAACATCACCCAGCGTCACATCACCGTCCAGCGTCACGTCACCCCCAACGTCACATCACCGCCCAGCGTCACTCACATCATCCCCAGCGTCTCATCACCGCCCAGGGTCACATCACCCCCAGAGTCACAATACCGCCCAGCGTCACATCATTCCCCAGCGTCACATCACCGCCCAGGGTCACATCACCGCCCAGGGTCACATCACCGCCCAGGGTCACATCACCCCCCAGCGTCACATCACCGCCCAGCGTCACATCACCCCCAGCGTCACATCATCCCCCAGCGTCACATCACCGCCCAGCGTCCCGGGCCGATCCTGACGGAGACGGAGCCGTCCTCCCACTGAGGTCATGACCCCGCCACGCCCAGACCACGACGCGGCCGGCGTGAGGCAGCGCTCGGCGGCCCCTCCTTCCCACCGCGATCACGGGCCGACCCAGCCGAGCCCAGCCAGTCGGCCGAGAGACCAGCCTGACCCGGGGTATATACCGAGAATCCCACCCCGGCCCCACAATCCCACCCCGCTGCACGATGGGGCTGCGGTGGGAAAGGCAGCCCACACGATACCGTAGAACGCTAATCCTTCCGGGAGTGGGGCCGGGCAACCCCCGCCCGCCAGCCAAGAGAAACAGGGACTCTGCAAACGGCAGGAGGCGAAACAATAGAAGAATATAGCTAAAAATGGACAATTGCTTTCACGCGATGCAGCACCACAAAGAAGATGCTAAATAAATATTGAGGTAAAAACTGATTTTAAGTCATTAAAAAACGGATAATTCCCAAAAATTTAGTTCCAAACTTGTGGCATTCGGAGGTTTTCGATATCAGTGAGCAACAATTTGTTTTCAAATACCAACCTGGGGTTTTGGCAACTGCGCATCCAGTATTAATTGATTGACTGCCAATATTGGTTTGGCTTCTGTTGAGTGGGGCCCGTGTGCGGGTCGGTGAAGGCCGGCCGGCCAGCGGGGACTGCAGGACAGGCGGCAGGTGATCGGCGGCAGGTGACTGGCGTCGGCGGCGGCCGGCCACTGACCCCGCTCTGCAGGCCTCCTGCCGTGCGGTGCAGTGCAGTGCGGTGCAATGCCGCCGGCCGCCGCCGCACGGGAAATGCCGGCCGACGGACACCGCTGCCGGGTGGCGACACGGCGTCACACGCCATCATAAACACCGCCCCACGCCGCCCGCTCACCGCAGAGACAGCGGAGACACTGCAGAGACACAAGAAACGCAGCGGAGACACAAAGGTGACACAGCGGTGACACAGCCATGACACTACAACGACAAAAGCTCGACGCTGTGACAGTGTCAGCGTCTCTGTGACATGACTATAGCCAAGTCATGAGCGTCACGCCAGAGGGGCAGAAAGCTGTAGCCCGTGACGCATACATTTGCTGCCGTATATATCGGTTCAATCGTCAATGAATGCACAGCCCAAAACGGCAACGCCGCGAGGCAGCAGGACAGCAGCAAGCGCGACCATCTGATACGCCATCTGTCCGGCCGGGGTCAGCACAGACCAGACACTTCCGTGTGCATAGTAGTACGTTAATTGCCTCCGAACGCGACTGCATTAGGTACTCTGGTGGGCAGTGCGGAAAATGCAAATAGCAAACGGTGCTAGGCACGAAATGCGCATTGCACATTGCGCTGGTGTGTGGGGCATGGTGGGTCGGAGAGGAACATAGAAACGGGGATCGGAGAGGGATGAGGGATGATGGACGGAGGGACGGGGAGGGACGGGGAGGGACGGAGGGACGGAGGGACGGAGGGACGGAGGGACGGAGGGACGGAGGGACGGAGGGACGGAATGTGACGGGGTCACAGAAGACGTGGGACCTCGGGTCGGGTTCAGCATGCCTTGGGGTCCGTCTGAGCCGCCGTCTGAGTCGGTGGGGTCGGAAATTCCGGCTGCGGCAGCCACCCCATCCTGTCCGGCCGGTCCGGCCGGTCCGCGCGCCTGTCATGACTACGGGATGACAGTGACGGTCGGACAGCCCGTCCTGAGATTAGCCAATGTGGGTCGCAAGGGCAACGACCGGCCCTTTGTCGAGGCTGCACAGCGCCTGTTCTGAGTCACACACACAAAGTCACGGACGGAATCAAACAGACAGAGTCACACGGCCAGGTGAGGCGGTCCGGCCCCGATGCAACAGCGAACGGTGCGCGCCGAGTGAACACTGAACAGTCGGTAGCTCCGGTACTGTGTTGGCGCCTAGAATAAGCAAACAAATACAGCTGATGAGATCGTGCGGATGACTTGAACTTTAGTTATTAGATTACGCTGGGGAATGAACAGTGGCCATATCGTACTATCTCGCGCAGCGCCTTATCTGACGCAGAAATAGCCCACGTTGGGCGATAAGTTTCCTCGAATGTTTTCACTACGTACGAAGAACGTATATCACTTTTGTCATGACATTATTTTCCACTTGCAAGGTGTCGTGCACAAACTAACGCTGCACGCAATGAGTGCTATATTTTACATTGTCTAGTACGACCAATAAATGCAAGGAAATGCAGGTCCGTGCTCATGACAAGTGATGTTAATAAGCACCAGGTGTTTAAAAGCAGGCACCTCAAAAAATATATTTATAGTCAGTTAGGTGATGAACATAAAAAAGCGAGGCGAGCCTACAAGACAAATGTTATTTAGGGGTGTCAAGCTCACTGCAAACACTGAAAATCCCAGATGTCGTGTGCATCAAGTGCCAAGAACGCAAGCCGCATGACGGCTTCTTTTAACGTACCACGAAAGCGGAGTACACACAGATTACGTTTAGAGCTACGAGTCACTTTCCTTTTAGAAGGCACCGATAAATTGCCACCTAGTGTTTGTGTTTCGGGCGTCGGAGCGCCGCGGCGTCGGTTGTGCTGGTACCGGTCGAGTCAGCACCAACAGGGGGAAACAGACTGGCCTAGTCTGCCAGTCTGGTCTGGCCGCAGTCCAGGCCGGCCCAGACGTCTCTCACTGTCCTGTCTGCCGCTCTCACTGCTCTACCCACCGCTCGCACTGCTCTACCCGCGCCGCCGCTCCCACTACCCCTCTCGACAGTACTCTTCCCAACGTCAACGGGATACCGTCCGATAAACACCGAGCGCCCGTGACTCATGACCGGAATCAGCGGCTGACAGTTGAAACACCGCACGAAGCAGCAGCCAAACAAACCACGCCGAGCTATCAAACAAGAACTTATCACGGCCGTAATTTAGCGAACGGCGTCTTTCATCAGCACGGTGATGTTTTTGGCCGGTCGATGTATCTCTGTCGGAGACGTTAGAGGAGCCATCGGTCGGCGCGTCCCGCCGCCTATAGAATGTCATTAGTCAGGACGGCGATCATTCTCAGCCGACGAGCCCGCAGTTCGGGCCGCATTTCGGGAGGGGGGGGGGGGGGATGGGGCAGCGGGGTCAGCGGGACGGGCGCGCCTCAGTCCAGCGGGTTGCCGACACCACTGCAGAGCAGAACGGCCGGAAACGGTCAGCTCGGCCGCGCCGGCTGGCCAGCCGCCGTGCGAACTAGACTCGTTAACCCAGTTTTGGCCGGCGGCGGTCGCGGCATCGCTGGCGTGACGTCACCGGGCGCATGAGCCGACTATTTATGGGAGGCAAACGGCAACAGCAGCCAGCGGGGGAGCCGCGTCACTTCAGCTGCCAGCCGCCCACACTCCACCCGGGCGGTGGCGGGGGCGGCGGAGAGCAACACCGGAGGGTCACTGTACCCGCCAGCCGTGACCCAGACACCGCCGCGGACTCTGGGATAAACACAGCACGGGCGAAAGAGGGAAGCGCAGGAACGAGTATCGATATGATCCGTAGCTTGGTGCAAATAAGTGGGCGAGACATCACAGGCAGGCTAAACAAACTGCGACAAACCTGACTAGAAATCTACATGGGTTAGCTATCGCGTCTTTTTATCTCGCCACTACAGGGGCGGTGGTCACAGCATCCAAACATAACACCGCTCCCCGCCACGTGAAACACGGGGCCATAAAACCTGCCGTACCCAGGCCACACCGTGCCAACCAGACCCGCCTCGAGCTCGGCCCAGTCGACACATCGGTCAGCCGGTCCGCCGGCGGCCTCGCGGGACAGATCTGACCTCAGCGAGCCACGATCTGGCGCCAAAACACGGCCACCGCTCCGCCAAAGCACTCCGGCCGGGCTCCGACAGCCATCAAGGCCACTCCTACTATCGCCCGGCGTAAACGTCCCGGCGCTACGGCGACAGGGCGGTGGGGACGGCACGGCGACAGTGCCGCCGGGCGGTGGGGACGGCACGGCGACAGTGCGGTGCCGAGGGACGAGGGTATGCCTATATGGATGTCACCCCCGGGGGTACCTAATCAGAGCTCAGGAGAGACCTGGTGTTTCCCTGCAGTCAGGCGGTCGGAGTAAGCAGCATGCGTCATCATTGCCTCAGTACCCGTCACAGACACCGAGACCGCCGGGGTCGCCGGGGCCGCCCAGATGACCCACTTTGCCATGTTTGCTTACACAGCACGTGTCAAATCACACAATGAAGCGGACCGTATGCCCCCTGGAGCCGCGCGAGGCAGGTGCAATATCAGTCGACACGTCACTTACGGATGGGGTTTAATGAATAACCGGCTAAGACTAGTGACAACGGTTCGACCATGGTTGGTTCACGATATACGTATTCTACATATTCAAACCGATAAAACGGTTGGACCTCAATCTTCAGCTTGTCCAGCCATGTCCGTGACGAGGGTCACTATATCTTACACCATAATATATAAGCCTTCTGATCGGACCGCTTCGGATGTGTAATGCGAATCCCTCACGAGACGTTCGTGAGAACTGCGAGCCGGCCGGCGCGGCGGTGGCACATGCCTGACATGTGCTGCCGAGGAAGCGGCCGAAGTGTGTCCGTCCAAGGCTGCAGCGGCTGTGCGGGTCCTGCCCGGCTGCCGCCGCCCGTCAGACAAGGTCACACACTGAGCCGCGGCCTTGACGGCGGAGGCCACCCCCGCCTCCCACCCCCACCCCCGCCAGCCAGCGACGCACACCGCCGACCTTCCCAGAGACGACGCACGTGCGTGGCGCACCGCAGCCGACCGGCAGCTGCGGGGCAGGGCAGGGCAGGGCAGGACAGGACAGGACAGGACAGGACAGGACAGGACAGGACAGGACAGGACAGGACAGG
>JARFNZ010053749.1:1370-13778 GCA_031763405.1 Balanus nubilus
GGACATGATACAAAACGGTCGGGGGGGGGGGGCTCATTCGTCCCTCCCCCCTCGGATCTAGGCTCCCATAAGAGATAAAAAGTCGAAATTTAGGGGATAGGGTAAACCATAAGAAACTCTGTTTTGTGAACTTGTCATGACCCTAGGTTAATATCTTCAAGGTCAAAGGAGGTTAAATTTGCCGTATTAGGACGTTGCTCCAGAAAGTTCACATTATCACGAAAACTATGATACCTAGGAGGTATCCGCAAACGGCATTCGAAAGCGCTTGAAACGATCTTTCTTAGATGTGCCATCGGATTTGACCTCAATTCAATAGTAAAGGCTCCAGAGGTCATCAAAGTTAAAAAAGCTGTTTTTCAGCAAAATTGTGTTCGTGAGTTTCTTTTTATCTAGCAATGATACGACATTTACTTGGACACCATCGTGTTTCTCTCGTCCAGGCGATTCGAAGAATATAAATTTTTACCTGTTTAGGTCAATCCCAGAATTGTTATCTCAGGTCACGGTTGCATCTCAAAAGACGTGTCTTGACGAAACAAACACTTTGGCACCAGTTGCGAGTCTCTACCTGTGAGGAGTTATTTACAAAAAAGTGTTCGTGACGGATGACCTTACTGACCTTTCAGAAGGTCACTGACCACAAATTGGGCAATCCAAAAGGGCCCAATATGACATGATACTGAAATAATTGGACTGATCTGATGCGTATAAGGATTTTATTTTTTCACCCTTAACTTATAATGGTAGGTTACGCATTTGATTTAGTCTCAGGGCATGAAATATTAAGATATCGACTTAAAATTTTGAACATACATTACCTAGCATGTCTTGTTTTACATGTATTCCGTTTTTTGGTTGAAATTTAAACAAATGAAAATGTTATTCGATTTTGAAGAAAAAAAATGGAATTTCAAAATGCCATTTTGGAATATTGAGAAAGCCATCTGAAAGAGAATATAAGGTTTTACTAATAACTATTTGTCTTACATTTTACTAAAAAATCCAACTTTGTACGAGTGATTAAACATGCAAAGGTTTTGGGTCAAAAAACGGCCGAACATGCCACCCCCCCAAAAAAAAACGGTACTGGACCCGTGCCTGATGCAACTTTTTTGAAAAAGTACACCATTCGATGCGCAATGAAATGATAGGAAAAGTCACAAGGTTTAGCGATCCTAGGTTGCTTATTGAATGGATAGTGCATGAAAAACCTCCGTGGGAGCCGAATCGGCCCCCCGACAGTAATAAGATTAAAATAAAGTCAATTATTTTATATAAGAAAGATTCTGATTAAGCCAAGCTATCAAACTGCTGTCTCGGTTTTTTAAGTTTTGAAAATTAGAAAATGCAAATTTAAATACCAAGATTTAATTTTTGCGATAATTTCGAATATTTGCAAATATTTGCAAACACGGAATGTTATTAAACATACCACGTAAGTGGATATGCGTACCAAATTTGAAGTCGATAACTTCAAAAATGATTTTTGAGGGCCTTCCAAAGGCCAAAAACGGCCACTTTTCCGATCATTTTCCTTTTTTGCATTTTTCTCCGATTTTGATGGAAAGAACATTGTTCTAGGGTCATTTTTCGCGTTCTTGACGAAAAAGAAATCGCCCGAAAGCATGTATTACCTACAACTTCCAATGACCAAAATCGGAATTCAACCTACTCTGAATTGCAGTCTATTTATCACCAACATGTTAAATGTACTTTTACAACATGTACTTTGTTCACGTTAAATTTGCGTTAATGTTCCTTGATCAATGATCTGTCGATCATCTTGCCACAATCTCAATGGTACAAGTTACCCTGTAGTAACGCACGGTTTACAGAACCGACACGGGAGCGACTTTTCTTCTAATTGAACAGGGCGAATGTCATGATAGTTTAAAGATTTAACATTATGAAATACTTCCTCTTGGTAATGAAGGCCTGATGGTGCTGGCATGTCCTCCGGTCATCTTGAGCACAAAAGAGAAGTGAAAGGAGTCCATATTCTAGAAAATTCTAAGCTGAGTGAAATCACGTTATTGTTCACCACTCACTATTTTCACATCCGATACTATTAGTGCCAAAATAGAAGCGATTTATTTTCTCAGGCCTTTCACAACACTGTTCATCGAATCTGAATGGCACGACAGAATTTGAGATAAGGGTGGTGGATCAACTTACCATACCGTTGTACTCAAATTGACCCATTTTACCCAGCCGAAGTGCATTGCAGCTCACGAGCAAAGCTCGTGGATCAATGCTATTTTTTCGGCCCTCTGTCATGCCAGGGAAAATCCCTAGGATTGTATGCCTATATGCTAAATAGGTATATGTATAATACAATCACAACTCCACCTTACAAAGTTGAGAAGATAAAGCCACCCAACAATGCCCTCAGTTTATTTGCTCACTTTTACGTGAAGAAGTGCCTCCCCTTCTCGACCTAATTTGCTGTCGACGCTTACAATTCAGCACCGATAGCTGACCACATATTGGCGAGAACGCCAGAGCCACATCAGACCACCATCAGACCACCACCAGACCACCACCAGACCACCATCAGACCATGACCAGACCGCCATCAGATTCCGCATCAGTCTGTCTGCACCTCGGTGAACGGGCGCTAGTCGGAGTTGTCGCCCTGCAGCCGAGCCGCCTGCAGAGCTGCCTGTCACCCGGACCGCGCCTGTCAGATCAGCCGCGCACCGGCTCAGCCAGCTGTCAAGACTGTCAGTCGACGGATCACTACTGTCATCAGCCCCGCGGTACGTGCCATCAACCCGGACCGACCGACAAGGCATGTGTTCGGCTCAGATTTTTTGGGGACTGACTCGATTCTGAATCATTTCGAAGGTTCTGACTCAACGTTGTCTCAAGTGGTGGAGTAGGTAAATGGTTTTGAGTCGACTCAACGTTGGCTCATTTGCTTTCACCTCTGATTCAACTTCGACTCAGGAAAATGGTAGGATTTTCTTGGAGTCGACCCGTTTTTTACTCAATGAGACCAAAAGGCATTAACAAGAAATATCCTTGCGAATTACGTCGGGGAGTAGATCGCAAAATATTGACCAATCAGAAGCCTTAGATGAGTGTGCCTACAATCACCTGATGCTGCTGATTGGTTAATATTTTACGATCTACTCCCCGACGTAATTCGTAAATTTGGTGAGACCGGGCTCTGGCCTGTGCCGGACTGTCTCCCAGCTCTGTGTCCAGGACCTGACCTGTGCCGGCCACCGGTCGGATGTGTCTCATCCCATGTTCACCGGGGATAGTTCCGCCAGCGGAGTTTGCTGTACAAGCAGCCCGTCCCGTTCCGGATATCCGCACATGATGCAGGATCCGCAAGGCTGCAGGATTTACAAATTGCGATCTCCATACACCTCCTCACGAGACGTGCAAGTGCACCGCCACCGCCCAACAGTCCATGCACCGCCCAACAGTCTCCATGCACCACCTAACAGTCCACTTGATGTGAATGTCACTGACGCATTAGAACGTCAATAACGTACAGGAAGCGATCCTGCTCGCGGACTGAAGTCTCTTCTCGTTTATATTATGTTCACATGGGTCCCACGTCAAATACCTTTTTATCCAATACGTTCACTGAAAAAGGATCCATTTACTGCGGCGACTGGCCATGACGCGGGTTTTGCATCCGACTGGGAATTCCAACAGACGGTTGAACCCTGCGGCAGGCGTCATCTGTCCTGTTCCAGCCCGAAAGGACAGTGGGCTTCAGGGAGATGACAAGCCGCCAAGGCAGTCACATGTCTGAGTTGTCAGGCCGTCCGGACAGTCGAGTGTCTCAGATGACAGGCCGCCAGGGCAGTCATGTGCCTCAGATGACAGACTGCCCGGACAGTCACGTATCGCAGATGACAGGCCTTCCAGACAGTCACTTGCCTCAGTTGTCAGGCCGGCCGGACAGTTACATGCCTAAGATGACAGGCCGCCCGGACAGTCACATGCCTCAGATGACAGCTCGCCCGGACAGTCACTTGCCACGTGTCTCGGTTGACAGTGCGCGGATCCCGCCCCCGCGCCGGGCTGCAGTCGGAGACAGCTCTGGCTCGGTGCTGCATGAATTCGGCGGATCTCCGATGCCGACTGCTAATGGACCCGTCGATCACTGCATGCGATAAGCGGCTCGACAGTGATCCGGAGCGGCCGCTGAACGCAGCATCTCGGTCTGATCGACCCGGCCAACCGGAACCTCCGCCGGCTGGGAGCGCTAACCAGCCTGCAGGGCCGGCCGAGGGCGGCCAGCGCGGATAATTATGAGCTAATGATAACTAGTTGATACGGAGCAGCTCTTATGCGGAATTTATCAGATGGTCTAGTTCTCTGACTGTTGATTTGTGCGCTGGTTGTTGGTTTCCCCGATGGTTCCAGGTTTGTCCGTCTCTGTACAAAGGCGGCTGACCGCGTCAGGCAGATAGGTGGATGGGTATTTGCCTAGTAAACATAGGTATGCACTGTGCAGTTATCCTCTCGCGCGAGGCTCCGTTTTTGGCGGCGAGAGTCAGGTGACCTGCCGGACACGTTCTCGGCTTGGCCACAGAGGAACTGAGCTACTGATAGGTACTTTATAGGGGCCAGATTAATGGCGTTCTTCTACCTTATCCTGCTTGTAAGCGCAATTAAAAATAATTGTTTGCCGTAATGCACATACCTACCATGTTATTTTTTTTTCGGAGAAGCATATTTGAGGGCAATAATGAAATTTTATATTTGCTTTGCGTAAAGATGTTCACTTCCAAACGCTGTTCTGCAACTTCCCGGCCTATGTATATTGCACATGATTGCACAAAGTGCCATCATAAGGCCAGCAAATCGCAATCTAGGGATGCCACTTCACGAAAGAGGAGGTAGCTAGGTACCAGGACAATGAGAGATGTCATGCAAAGCCGCGTGTGGACACCGAGGCCGGGGGCCGCTGTTAGCCGCTCAGAGATCTTGTAGTACGCTCGGGATAACACAGAAAGTCTATGTAACGCTGCTTCAAAAGGTGGTATTCGGACTGGACTCTTGTAAACACTACAGTCACGAAAATATGGATGCTGATTTCCTCACATTAAAGAATAGCAGGCAGGCACATAGGTAAAAGGAAGAGGCCGACCCATTTGATTTTTGCAGTTGGAGTGTGTTATTCGCTCTGCTGACAAAATTGTTCTTGGTTTTTTGGGGCCTTTGCAGGGACATCGTCACATCAACAAATGCGTGATATGTTACATGTCCCGTTTCGGCTCTGTCACGCCCTCGAAAACGAAAACAGACGAAAACGAAAACGACAACAGTAAGTATATGCCTTTAGGCTTTACCAGGGCAGGTGACCGCTTATATGCCTTCGTCGGCTGCAAATAATATCGGCATGGCAAACATTTATCTGCCCATGTATATCGCGTGGGGCAAACAAAAAAACGTTCCGAAGTTTAGCGCTGTATTTATATTTAACTACAAGACGGGGAACCCCAAAATTTGGATTGTGTATTACCACAAAATATATATTCATTGGCGAGTCCAATGATGAAAGTTTTCCATGGACGAGACGCGGAGTGTCGAGTCTACAACAAACTTTCACATTGGAAGAACCTATGAATAGATTTATCATGGAACTAAACTATTTAACTTTTTTTTATTGAACTATATGTATTTTTTTTTTTTTCATGGTCTACTTATTAAACATTACATGTCATCTAAACATGTAAGTTACATGTCAACATTCATGATGATGTTCAGTCAACTAAATATTTACATTTACATTCAGTCAACATTTACATTCAGTCAACTAAACATTTACATGTCAACATTCATTTTGCAAACTATCGAGCTAAACTATTGAGCTCGCTTTTTCTGTCTTTTTCGGTGTTTATTTTATGGAGTTCATTCACCTTTCATTCATTTTAACATTAAGAGTGTTGAGGTCATTGCACTGACCATGATGACACCGTTGAGAATATGACAAGATTTGACCATAGGCAGTTCCAGATGAACACGACACGTGTTGCTATGGAACATAGTCTTTCAGTTGCATGATAATAGTTGGACATTGTTCGTGGTTGCTCGTTATATTATACATTCATGGGCGAGTCTGATGATGGAAGTTCGTCATGCAAGAGACGAGTAGCTTCGAGTCTATGACAAACTTTCACATTGGAAGAGGCCAGGAATTGATTTATCATGCAACTCAACAACTGAATTCGCTTCTTCAACATTTATTTTCTAGCGTTTATTCACCTTTCATTCATCTTTACATTGAGGAATATTGAGGTCATTGCACTGACCATGATGACATCGAAGAGACCATAGCGAGCTTTGTTCAAAAGCAGTTCCAGACGAATACGGGGCGCAATAGAACGTGGTATTTGAGTTGCATGCTGAACTCCAATCATGCAACGAAAATAATCACATGTCTTTTTCCGTGGCAACATAGTTATACGTTGTAGGAGTGACTGATGATCCCGTTCAAGTGTAAATATTTTTATTGCGTTTCAGATGTAAAGATTTTGCTTGCGTTGACTGTATGGTATGTTTTCAGATTTTATGAATTCAGAACGATTGAATGAATTTATTTGAAAGCTTACACAAATATAAACCAAAACCTTTTCACGATTGTACATTTTTTAAAAAATATCCACCTTCACTCAGATCCTTTCAAAATATGCCACAGTCTCGAAACTTGTTTTTAATGCACGTTCAATTATAGTAGGTATCTGATTCTGTTCAGCAAACATGCATGTATTACCATGCATTAAGTATCATGTATGTACAACTTTGATTCTCGCAGGTGTAGGGCAAAACCATGCTGCATCCCAATGTGGAGGGTTTGTGAATTTGACTCGAGGTCACGGCCACTTGGTGACTAAGTGGGTTGTATATATTGCATGCGAGTCGTTAGTCGATGAATCTTCCTAAGGAAAACACATTGGTAACAATTTCACGTCTCTATTTATCTCCACTTCATAAAAATGTTGGCAAAAAACTGCGACCTTGTATGACCTCGGATGACCTTGAGCGGTGTCATTAGACACAAATACACCTGTTTCATCAAGAATGGCCTAAGGTAACATAATTCTAAAAAACAATGAACTGACCTGATGCGTATCTTTGAAATGGAAAGGAAAAAGTCATTTCGAGAGGAGCTGCTGCAATTGGGGCAGCACTTCTCGAAATGACTTACTATTGCCGTGTATATACATTGTATTTCGTGTGTGTGCTGTGATTATTATGTATTGACTGGGCCGTAATAGCCACTTGTGGACAAGCCCTTAATGAATTAGCAATGAACAAAAGGAAACAGTTAAATATGTCACCATTGCCTTATGATGGGGAAGTCATGTTTTATGTAATCACCATGTCTTTGGTGACCGATATCGAAACTCCAAGATATACGAATTGTAGTGACATATATTCTCATGAAATTCTCTAAATTTGAAGTATATCGAGCTAACAGTAAATACTGTGGGTTGGGCACGACCACAAACATTTTAGGAGGTAAGGTCACTTGACCTAGCCTGGTGACCTGACCTGAGGTGACATGGGATAAAAATGTTAATACAAATTGCGGAAGTGATGTCCAAAGGCGGTGCAACGGTACGCCGTTTTTTCACTACATGTAAAAAGAGACGAAGGGTTGACGAAGTTTGACCGTATCAAATCTTCAGAGCGTCAAAACATTTAATATACCGGATGGAAACAAAAAATGTACCACATTTAAAATTCGAATTACCTGAAAAATATGCATCCTAAAATATCCTACATTATTGCTTGGTAGCATTTTGAAGAAAAAATCATGGCAATTCGTATCCAACATGGTTCACAAGTATACGATATGCACATTCTTCAAGACTACACTGATAAAAAAATCAATTTTCTTGCGGGTCAGAGATCGGCTCATTTTTCGATATCACAGATGAGCTGTTTTTTTTTTGGGTGCTTATTTCCAGTATCTCTTCTTTCGACTTTTTTGTTCTTACAGTTTCTGGAGGTTATTTTATATTTTTTAAAATCTCAGGCCTTTCCCTTCCGCAAAAATAAAGGGACCAAGTCGAGAGGACCTGTCTTTGTCATGGCCTGTCTTGCGGCTGATGGCGCTGCAATATTTTTTTAAGTGACGTGGATGAAGGTGACTGAGGCGTCGATTGTCGATGACGATGATGATGTTCATGGCAACTGGTGATTCCAGTAGGATGTGGGGAATCCCTTCATGTGCATCCGCACCTGAAACATCGCTCTGATGACAATCCCATGGGACAGAGGACATGACATGTCTATGCTACGTCCATGCCCGCGTGGTCTATCGATCTGACCCCACATGTTTTTTGCGGGAATGTTTTAGGTCAAACGCATGCTAGAATGATTCCCAGAAACTGGAAGAATAAGAAGAAGCCATCGCACGAGGTGCTCGAATCACCGTCAAAGAAGCGTTTCCCAATACATTTGTGATGCTGAAAAAAACGAGCAAATCTGTTCTTGGCAAGAAATAGAACAATTCATGAAATCGTGTTGTAGTGGTCTTCGCATAACGCGCACACATATATCTATTTCATGTTCAATGCTGGATAATTTTGTTCATGAATCGTCCCTCGAAATGGTGTAATTCATAAGTGTATATCACGCTTATTATTATATTTATGTAAGCTTAAAATGTGGTATATTTTTGGTTGCGACCCTGTACGGGCACACTCCTATCCTATATCTCAGGAATGGCTGTGTCGACTGTGTTAAAATTTAGTGTGTGGCTAGGGACCCATTAACTACGAGCTTTCCACAAGTTATGGGTGGGGTGCATCTGCACGTGCGCACGTGCACACCCCTTTTCTATACTTCGGTAACGGCTGGGCCGATTGTGTTCAAATTTGATGTGTGGCTGGGGCCGATTAGCTACCAGCTTTACACAAGTCAGTGGTGGGGTGCATCTGCACGTGCGCACGTGCACACACCTTTTGTATATCTTTGAAACGGCTGAGCAGATTGTGTTCAAAGTTGGTGTGTGTTTAGGGACTTATTAGCCATGAGCTTTACACAAGTCAGCGGTGGGTGCATCTGCTTCTGCATGCGCGCACCTGCACCTCCATTTTTTTTTATCTCGGGACGGCTGAACCGACTATGTTTAATAGTCGGTGTAAATCGTGTCGGCAATGCTTTCAATAGTCATGAAGCATTTTTCAAGTAATTTTACTAGGAAGCATGCTACGTCCAGAATGCACCCCTGATTGGCGATTTCACTATAGAGGCGAACCCCGTTTTCCATTTACTAAGAGCGCGTTCACTCGTTGACCGCCGACCACGGCGTCTTACTAGTATCAGATAACCTATACAACTCTAATAACTTTAATGCAGGAGGCAGAATCTCCGAAACAAATCCAGATAGTGATACTCTGAACGTAGTAGCTTTATTGTTACTCTGATCTCAAATTCCCAGATTTCTGCTGGGAATAAAAACAACTCACGCTGTACGCTCGTGCAAATATTTATAAAATGACAAATTTTCCTCGTTTTTATGATGCCAAAATATTGGAATCCTTCAGAATAGTCCCAAACCCCATTGCATATAAATTGTCACTTTAAAGGAGTTCAGTGTTTTCTGTATGCACCAAATAATGTATGAACAGCTCAGCTATTAATGCAAATTTATTTTTTTGCTAAGCAGCTTTCGGCATTTTTGAGCCAAATATTATTTCTACCTGTAAACAGTTCCAACCAATGCATGAGTTCAAATCAATATGTCATTTTTAAATGGAATAGTTCACCTTTAAGATGGGGATTTGAATTGAGATAACGATTTTGTAGAGCTTAAGAATATGTATGTGACAAATAAATACTTACATTTGTCGCATTACCTCACTTTACGCTTGTAGAGCTTGTCGAAATAGGGATTGTGGCAAAATATTTTATCGTTACGCTGAGAAGTTTCGATACAGTAAGTAAATGTTCCTGTCCACTTTTTCGAAGTCGACTCCGAAAATCGTCGTCGGGACGCATAGCGTCATACGGGTGATGACAGATTCGCATCATCCGCCATTGCGCATACGCATTAACTGAAAACTCTGCTCGAGTATTGTAATTTGTACCCACGGTATAGTTTGTTCCATAGATAACATGAACTACCTTTCATTACTTCCTTATTATAACTTATCTGTCGTTTCCATTCCAAGGCGGGGTTCAAAGCGATTTGATAACAACAGCACTCAGTAACCTCAAGTAAAGTGGTGTCTGCTGATAAAAATCGAGGGACTCCGGCTGCAAACTTCTTATGGATCGAGGCATAGACAAATAAATATTGTACCGTGTCGCCGATCGTGATTGCTTTTGATAAAATATGCATATATTTGTGTCAGTCAGAACTTCGAAAATAATGTTATAAATGTTGTAATTCAACCTTTAAAATTTATTACCAGTGCGAGTGTTTCATTAAGATACCAGGAAAAAGGTACTGTGTCGTTGGGTGCAATACTGATAAAAAACAACAAATTTCAGGTAAGTAAATCATTGAAATGTGTTAACAATGCTTTTATTGAGAGCATGGCATCTCATTCCGCACAATGTCCCTATGTTTCAGGTCAGCCATTGATATAACGTGCAATGACTTCAAAAATAAACAACCTACGTGTGATGCTATTTATTCGGCGTGAAGTTTTTTGTGTCCATGGAGGCTATGAAGGAATTAGGAAACAGAAGAAAACATGCTTATTTTTTCCGCAGTTATTCACTTTTCGTACAAACAGATGTCAGATTCGGTGTTTTGGGATCAATATGCCTCTATATGCGTATTTTCAAGCAGATTTTCAGGGTGAACTATTTCCGTTGCGAGAGTCTAGAGCTTTTCCCGACCTCCCCGCTCTACCATGTCACGTGATAGCCTCTGGAGATGCCATGTCAGGTCTTGTGGGAACTGCCGGAGACGCCGTCCCAAGACAGCGTCTCCTACCACGATCAGCGCCATAATCCGTGTCTCAGAACACCGTCCAACACCGACTGGTGTTACCCGGCCGTGTTGTGCTGTCACCATCCATCCCGCATAAGAATAACCCCGACGCCCGAACAAAGCAGCTGCAGCGCCAGCCGTGCCCCAATTCTACGCTCCCCACAACTGCATATTGTCCGCCAAGAACAGACAGAAAAAGACGCAGCGAGTCCGAAACCCAAGGCCCACTGTCTTCGGCTCGAAATGTGCATCGGGGGCGGCGCGGTGCGGGCGTGCCCAATCATTACCGATTCATGGCCGGTCGCTGGTTTACATGGCAGGTCTATAATCACGCTGATTGTTCGGTTCGCCGCCGCCCCGGGTCCCGGCGGGGGACCTCGGTTGTGAGGAGTCGCCACAGACGGGCCCGTCTTGGGACGCCGCCGCTGGGATGGGACGCCGAGACGCCGAGACGGCGGCGGGGAGGCGGGGAGGCGGGGAGGCGGGGGCGGGGGCGGCAGACCAGGAGTCATCAGCGGCGGCATCATCAGCTCGGTCCTCTGATGACGCCGCGGCGGCGTGTCGCGCGTGTCCCCTGACGTCCCCCCGCAGCGGCGGCGGCAGGGCGATGACGGGGCGGCGCGGCGGCACGCTGGGACGATAACGGGGCCGCCTCAGATGGGACGCGGGAAGCGGCAGCCCACAGGGGGCTCACAGGGAGCTCACAGGGAGCAGGCAGGGAGCCCGCGGCGAGCAGGCAGGGAGCCTGACGTGGGAACTGGTGCCGAGTCGTGTTTGGTACTGAGGACACGCCGGGACACTGCCGGGGACACACGAGGGATTCAAACAGCTCCGACAGTTGGGGAAAATGTGTGTTCATTGTAACTAAACGAAGTCTAAGAATAACCCCTTTCATCAAGCCGATCGTTGAAATTCGGTTCGTGAATACGAGCCATTTGTAATTATCAACCTACACGTTGTATTCACGCAAGTATTCACGTTTTTGAAGAAACCTCTTCACTCTTGTGTTGACAGACCTCGTTAAGGGCAATAAATTATAACTTTGATTACGCATTAGGTATAAATTAGAGATAGTCTCTTTAAACAGAGTAAATATCTGATTCAGCTCTTGTACTATCAAGCCAACTATCGATAACGTATGTGTTAATATACACTGTAAAATAATAACACCAAATAACACGACAACATATGGCAACTAACTAAAAAACGTGTTACGACAATGTTGTAGTACTTTTTTAGTTAGGTAGCATACGTTGTCGTGTTATTTGGTGTTATTATTTCTTATGTATTATTAGTTTATTTGGTATTAATATTTTCATGTAATACTTATGTTACCTGTGGAGCACGATTAAACAAAAAAAGATGTATGGTTCCACATCGAGAACGCTGGGAAACATAAATAATAGCATCCGATGAGCAGTAGGAGGAAAAACTTCCGAGGCATGCAGGCCGGTTATCAGGAACACGCGTCGGCGCCTCTC
>JARFNZ010053860.1:0-13771 GCA_031763405.1 Balanus nubilus
GGCTTATCTAGGACTTTTATTTCATTCAAACGTGAAAACAATAGCTACTAATTGTAGGAAAAATGTTTTGGGCGATACAAAACAGTAGACACACTCCCTTTAAAGGGATATGTCGATAAACAAGTGCTTAGGATGTGGAGTAGCACGAGTATACCATGCGGAGTCCTGATCAGACTTTTATTTATTTATTTATTTATTCACGTTTATCACCAACGGGAAAACCCAATGACAGGCGAAGTCAACTAGTTAAAATACACTTTTTATATACGCTTTCCAAGTAACACACTTTTTGCCGAGCCGATTTTGCAAGAATAACTCGTAACGAGTCGTTAACTAATTTTTTTTTGGTCTGCAACATGAGCCCAAAGATTGAGCCTCAGCCCAAAGCATGAGCCCAAGCCCTAATTATGTAGGGACTTCTTGCCACTTCAACCTAACTTTTTCTTGAGCTGATACCACGGTCCAATACGGTGAGAGTTTAGTAAATGCTCCCACACCGACACAGTTACATGACCCCGTTGCTGCAGTGCTGTGGCAGCGTGACACGTTTTGATACACCAGATGATAATATGCTTAATCGTTCCAATTTGTCGTTGACATTCTATTCTGCAGAACAAGAATACCGAGTCTGCTTCGGGTTCGTTAATGTCAGCAGTAACTAACCAAGCATGCAAATACGAGTTGACAGTTTTGAATAGACACAATCCGTTCCTTTTGCATCCAAGCAGCGAATACGAAGTTATGCCATCTGTATCATGACCTCATAAGCCACAGCCCTGACCCATATTTCTGAATCAGATGTTGTTATTGCCTTCACTCTGGCGTTGACTCAAGCCTCCGCCCACTGCAGGGCGTGGGCACTGGGCGGCGGACCAGGAGCGGAGGGCGTCCTTAACCCGCCGGAGCTGGCACAGGGGGCGATCGGGAGCGGAGGGCGTCCTTAACCCGCCGGAGCGATCAGAGCACAGGGGGCGATCGGCTGATGGCGCTGAAGATTACAGAGGGTTCGGCGCTCGGTGTGCACCGGGCCGTGACAGGACGGTCAGTGGTCAGTGGTCAGTAGGCAGTGGGCAGTGGGCAGTGGTCAGCAGTCAGTGGTCAGTGGCCAGTGGTCAGTGGTCAGTGGCCAGTGAGCACTGAGCACTGCTTAGGCATCGGTCACAGATCACTGGAAGTGACTATTGAACAAATATCATCTGCCACATATTACCGGTCAGTGGTCAGTGATCAGTGGTCAACTGGTTACCCGTCGATAGTCGCTGTTCGCTGGTCGTTTACCGGAGGCCAGCCCTGTTGGTAAACTCCACCTGGACCAGATCACTTCGGTCCGCCCAGTGCGCCGCTACCTAACAGAAGACCGTGAGTTTTGTTAATCTTGTGGCGCAGCTTGTCCGTTTGTTGTCGTCAGATGGTGAGGCGGGCGATGGAGGGCGAGTGGCGCCTAGTACGGCCCCGCCCTCTCGGCTGCCGACAGCCCACTCTTTCACCAGAGCACGCCCCAGCAGTCGCCCCCGGGTGCCTCCCAATTTCACACTGTCGCACAACCCCGCCCTCTCTTCAGTCGCCAAAAGCTCTCTCCTAGCGCACGACCCATGCATGGCTCAACTGGACCCCGAAGTTATCTGTCGTGCTGCGCTGCCCAGAGTTTCATCAGGAATTGTACAGGAATTTCCTAATGTTGTCACATGTTTGGTGTGCGTCCAACCCACCATTAAAGTAATAAGTGCACTATAATTGAGAGAAAAGGGTAGCACTTGTCAAGTCACCTTCGCAGTGAACTTTCAGACTTCGACTTGAAGCAAATGTGGTCCGTTGAAGCCACATGCAGAATGACGGCAGTTAGCATATTAAAGGGACATTCCCACCTAGAAATTACAATTTGAAATATGATAAAGCCAGTTTCTCCTGTTTTTTCCATTCTAGATCGTTTTGAAAACTTTGCCCTCTATCGTTTCCAATCTTCCTTTGAGGTTCTACCTTTTCGTATCTTCATTTTGAAATTGTCCGTAACTGTGTGTTTTCCGTATTATTATTATACTTAAGTCCGGATAGCAAAGTGAGGGCGAACTTTCTAAATCGAACTGGACTGGTAAAACAGGAGAAACTGGCTTTATCACATATCAAATTTTGAAAAGGGTGTGAATGTCCGTTGAATGGTAAAATAGTAAGACTTGATAGAACTGATTATGAGGAAACACAATTTCACAGTGTGTGGCATCGCAGTGTTTGTCTGAAGTAAGTGCATTGTACACACTATGTAGTGCACAATCACATAAAACTGCAGTTGTTTTGTAAATTAATTTGCGCTCTTTACAAAGAACAATTTGTTTTATTTATCATCAACGAATGTGCAACGACCAATCAAGACAAGACAAAAAGTATTTTCCAAAATGATTAGGTAGATATGTATCACATTTGTATTATCATATTTGTTAGGTACACCAGTAAAGCAATACAAAATAAAAGCCGCGCATTGCAAAGCCACTGACGCAGAGAACGCTGCGGCACAAAAACAAAGCATGGCTCGGGTTGGATGCAGAATGCAGCCATGCATATGCAATGAATGTTGCATAGCGATTGCATTGAATTGTCACAGTCGAACTTCGCGGATGGCTGCCATGTGACTAGGCATCTCAGGCATCAGTCACTTGGCTAGGCATCTGAAGCATTTTCACTAGACGTTTCAGGCATGGTTACATGCTGCACATGCCCGTTGCCGTGCCTACGCGTTCTTGTTTATATTTTCGCCGGTTCTCATGTCAACTCAGGACAGAGTTGTGAAATGGCACTCTGAACGTGCGCGATGCGGCGACCAGCCTACCATCATGTTCTTACTGATGGTGCGACAAAGTGACATAAGTAGTTTGCTCTACTGCGGCGGAACGCATCAGGTGTGACGCGAACACCGAGTGGTGCTTTTAGGGCTGCCGCACAGAGTCGCATGAAACCCAACCTCCTTGGTGTGACGGGGCGCTTCCCAGTTCTAACACGACATCCCCGCCTATGACATGGCTCCTCCTGCCTCAGACAAGGCGAGACATAGGGCGCCTCCCACCCTGACAAGGCGTCTCCCGCCAGCGACAAGCCATCCCCACCCGTGACAGGCGCCTCCCGCCTCTGAGACGACACCTCCCTGTCTCACCAGTGACACATGGGCCGGTGGGCTGGCTGCCCAGCCGGCAGTGACACCCCAGGACGCTCCCCAGCTGTGGCAGGGACTGTCAGGGACTGGGACGGGCCGCGCCCGCCCCGCCGCGACGCAGAATGGCATCCAAGTCACGGCCACAGTGCAGCACACAGGAAGTTCGGCATCGATCTGACACCGGCGCCAGATGGGGCCGTTGGTATCAGCCTGACGACCCAGAAATCACTGTCGGTCGACCAGGACCGGTGTGAGGTTCAGAGAGGTTTCGCCGGATGGTGGACGGCCGGTGATTTGGTATCACGGAGCTGAGGACGGAGAGCTTAGGTGAGGTGAGTGCAGGTGAGATGAAGTGAGCTGGGATGAGATGAGGCAAGTTGAGGTGTCAAAGAATATGACGATACCATATAATAGTACTAGACAGTCCTAAGTCCAATGATGGACGTACCATTACGTACATGTATAGGTATACGTCCTTGCGCACAGAAGTGATTCAGTGCAGCCATCTACTGATTAGGACTTTACAACAAGTGTGTCGAAAGAGACTTGTTAGAAACATCGTTCAACCATCGAAAGAGGGAGATTTCCTGGCATTGACATTCAATAAAAAGTGGTTCAGCCTGATTAATCGCTATCGGTTTTCAGAAAGGCGGAAGGGAGTGAGACTGAGCGATACGAATCGCTTAAAAAGCTGTCGCAAGAACCTCACGGATGCAGCGTCGAGCCGAGAAGCTACCGTTCATGGCCAGCATTCATCTCTGATATTTAGAGCGCTGCTCGTCGAAGCCATTACGGCGGCTTCGATTTCAAAACAGTCGTAACTCAGCTCCCCAACGAGCGGTTACAGGTCGTAGACGGCAGCGGAGCCGCTCCAGATCGGCACCCACTCCCGGCGGGGCCACGCCACGGCAGGGCCACGGCAGGGCCACGGCGGGCCACGACGGGCCACGGGAGGGCCACGGCGGCAGGACCACGGCGGGCCAGGGCAGGACCATGATAGGGCCCTGACGATACCCGATAGGGCCACGGGAGCGAACCACGGCAGGCCACCTCGAAACAACGCGGCCGACCGCCCCGGCCCGACGCCCAGACACAGCACGATCCGCTCCTTATCAGGAGCAGCGCCGCCCGATTCGTGGCACCGAACCGGGCGCGGCCTTGGAGGCAACAATGGTCCGGCGATACACCCAGCTGCGACACTGGCGGCGCACCATGGCGCAACGCGGCGCGGCGGCGGCGGAGCGGCGGTCACGGGGGCGCCGTCAGTGAGCCTATCGACACCCATCTCCGGACGCCGCGTCAACCTCCGCTGACGGTGTCGACACGGACCGAGCACGGCCGGGCTGGGCTGGGCCGGGTTGGACCGGGCTGGGCCGGGCTGGGCCGGGCTGGGCCTGGGGCCGCCCTCGGTCGGTCGGCGATCTGACCCGGTGAAAGGGAGGAGCGTCGTTCTGTGAGCGCACCCACCACAAGCGCGGGAGATGTGAGGTCATCATCAAACTGCTCTCGAGGTAGAACCAGCGGCGTCTACGTAGGCGGCCAGGCGTCTGTGTGGCAGGGGTGACGGGCATCTGGGTGGCGGCTTCTTCCCACGTCGTCAAGACCCAGGTGGGCCAGGTTCCGTGCTCCATTCATTAGCATCCGTCCCGGAAACGGTTGATTTGTGCTGCAGTAATGACCAAAACAAGACTGATGCGCTGGTAAATAACCAGGAAAAAGTGGAGGTCATCCTAACGAAGGCTCGACCGGCGTGAACGGACGGCAGGTACGGTGCTGAACGGATTGGGCGTCGGACAGAGCCGAGATCAGAGTCAAGTGATTCGGTTCTGGGCACGTTGCTGTGTGGTACGGTACACGGTAACAGAGCAATCGGGCCTTTGCGATCGAACAACCGTTGTCATTGAATCTTCACGTCCATCTGAGTAGGGAGCCCCAATGACTTCACAAGAAGCCGGATGGACTGTTTTACCGACTGAGTCACACGAACTCTGTACGAGGTCGGATGGTATGGTACCATGTGCTATGAACTCCCGTGTACGCAGCAGGGACAGGCTTTAGCGACCCGACCCAGCCGGCGCGGCGGCCGGGTGGCCCGGAGTCGGATCACCTTTGGTCGGCTCCGGGCCCGGTTTTTGCGGCGAGGCGGCAGCGCCGGCGGCGGTGGACTCTGCGGTTCGTGGGCCAGCGACCTGACGGTGTTTTTCGCAGCGGTGAGGCGCGACGCGGCAGCAGGGGCGGAGTCAGCAGCGCCTGTCAGGTCGTTAGGTCATGTTAGGATCGTTAGCAAGGGCGGATCGGTCCCGCCCCCTCTGCTCCTGCTGCCGCTGCTGCTTCTGTCAGCCGTCGTCCGTACCGCCCCCCCCCCCACGCCTCTCCGCCGCCCGTGCCGCCCCCGCCAACCCCGCCGCACATACGCCTCTCCCCGCCTCCCCGCCGCTCGTGCCGTCCTCGCCGCCCCTGACAATCCAAGGGAGGAGCCCGCCGACGTCGGTCACCAGCTAATGGTCGTCGGCAGGTCGTTCGTCGCGGGACGCGGCGTCTGCTGGCGTGTGTGGGTTGTCGGGGAGGGGTAGGGGAGGTAGGGAAGGGGCACAGGTAGGAGTGGCTCAGCGATGAGTCACAGTGGTGGTCCGTGCCGGGCGGTGTTCGGAGCAGAGTCCACACTCCACAGGGCACTGACTTATAGACACGGCCACACGGACAGTAGGCACGGGGAAGGGGTTAGGGAAGACAGAAATACGTCACAGGTAAAATCAGTAGTTATTAATCTTGATAACATTAATTCATCCAATTTGATGAAATGACTTATACTATAAATACGTGCAGAATATTTTACAGATCGGTGTCTTCCTATTCTACAATCATTGTTGAAATGCAGCAACAAAAAGCGCTTATAAATCAAAACAAATAATTCGATTAGAAAACAAAAATCATCAATCACTTGTGACTACTGTAGCATACAGCATTGGTTTTTCAGCAGAAGTTTTTGATCGGTCTGGCACGAACGTTGGTTCTAGCTACTGTCACGATAGAGGTCCCACCCGGGTTTATCGTTGTCCGCCACTATTCACCCCACGCTGTGAGGAGAAGACACCTTGTCCGGAGAAAGTACCACCTGTCGTCCGTCGGATGCTCAGTCAGTGTCGTCCGCAAAATGTCTCGGTGTCGCGCCATTTGTTGCTATTCTGCCGCGACATGTCAGGCTGTACAAACATGGCTAGACAACAACATTCATTGGTGTGAAAAGCTTCTTTAGACTGTGTTGTCCTATAGTTGGCTGAATCAATCGTGAACTTTTGCATACCGCTGGAAGTTTCTCGCGGCTGTTACTGCGCGGGAAATTGTTTTTCCTTCCCTAGTAAGGAGAAAAATGACATCGTTCAGCTTGACGTGTAATTTACCATTCAGCCATATGCTGACCAATGAACGAATACTCTCTGGCGCTATCATCACGGGGCGCTTTAGTTTCTCCGCAGCCGCCACGGGGCCTTTGGTGCTGGCTGGCAGGCGCTAATTCTGGAGTGAAACCGCCCGACCTCTGCCGACCCAGCGATTAATGCGGCAGCTGATTGCTTCGTAGGTGCGTGATTCATCATCATCGACCTTTGGGCATCACAGGCGCATTCAACGCCAATGGCTTTAGTTTCCACTTCACACACCGGTGTTGGCGATCGAAAGTCACTGGCCGATCACTCGCATTGAGTGACAGCAACGCCTCACAGGTCACTAGCCAGGAGACTTCAACGCGGCGTAGGGGCCTTACTAGCGGGAAGAAGGGTGGCCGGAGGGTAAGCGGATGACGAGTGGTTGTGACACAGCTGCCGGTGGTGATTCGGTGATCGGTGACGTTGTGATTCGGTGATCGGTGACGTGGTGGCGCGGTGATCGGGCTGACAGAAGGTGGCCGCTGCCAGGTCAGTGGGCCACGGCTGGTCCCGATCAATTTGAGCCGTGACACCTGCTGCACGCACTGGCGAGGAAGTAAAGAAAGTCACCGTTACCAGCCACACCATTGTGGCAACCGCGACTGGTAGCAATAGTCATCTGATCGCGGGTCTCGAGCTCAGTTTTGTTTGTTGTATTGCTGATTGCTATTGATATTCTCAGATGGATTGTTCTGTAATGTTTGTACAATATAGCACTTAAATGAACTGGACATACCATTGTAGGTAATATATTTTTATCGTGACGGTTTAGTTTTAATGAAAAAAATCGTACCTATATCAAAACTGAAAACAGTACATTTATAACAACAATGGTTTTCTTTGCGCTTTTTTCAAGGTTGGTAGTTTGTTTGCATGTGATTGGCGATATTAAGATAGACATGCATTGAGATCGATATATTATATCGCATATTGTCATATCGTTAGCATTTACAGTCAGGCACGCTTTTTTAATAAGGTTCCATACATTACTTATAAATGATAAGGCGGCTAATCTGCCAACCATGACGTACACATGTAGATATAAGGGATAGATATCAAAATATTATTTTTGTAGCTGTTGCTGATTTCTGTTTTCCTCATGGGCGTAAGCTTATGGCACAGCTGTCCAAAAGTGAAGGGTTTATGGCCAGTTTCGGCCGATAAAGTCTCCGTAGGAAGAGGTTGGATTCCGATCACTGTTACTGTCTACATGCACGCGGGCCATTGTTTCGCAATGACGCTCACCCACGTTTTGTCCATTACATACAGTGAAAATAAAACTGAGAGATGGTTTTATGCGAGTAACGTGAAAATAATTAAACATGCTATCACACCAGTCACTGTATATCTGCAACTCAACAACTGTTATAACGGGAATGTTTCATGTCGCGTGACCATCTGTACCGGTACACGTGCACGTGCTGTTCATAAAGTTTCTCGTCACAACACTACACTAATCAATGTGTGCCCAAACGCCTGTACAAATGGAACAGTAGAGCAGTAAAACGGTAAATAAGCGTCATGATTGCGACCGGAACAATTCTGAATTTACACCACACCATTTACTTTCAACCCTATAATTGCAATGCATTTTTCTACCTACCTCCCTTCCCCCCTCTCCCTCTTTCCTTTCTCTCTCCCTCCATCTCTCTCTCCCATCTTCCCCTCCCATCCCTCTCTTTATATACCTACTCTCCATCTCCCTCCCTCTCCCCTTCCCGGGCGGCCACACCGGACCTCTTGTCTTCCGGCCCGCCCATCCAGCCGGACGCTGGGGGCGGCACCAGGTCACCGTGGGTCACGCCGTTACCCGCCGACAGCGGAAGAACCAGCCCCTCTCGTGAGGAGGCCGCACGTGGCCAGTCGCCGCCATTGGGATGCTAATTGCGTGGCTGCAGCGGCATCACGAGCCCGCCACAACCGTCTGAGCTGAGACAAAAACTCTCCACCACCAGTTGCAGCCGCCGACACCACTTTCGCCGCGGTGTCGAGGCAGCGGCGGTGGGTGCTGTGCCGTCTCCCACAGAGACGTCACAGAGACGTCACAGAGACGTCACAGAGACGTCACGACGAAGGCTGGTGATAGGTCAGTTAACTGTTCTGGTCTGGTCTGGTCTGGTCTGGTCTGGTCTGGTTTGGTCCGGTCCGGTCTGGTCTGGTCTCAGAAGAAAGAATAGCACCGCATGTCTTGGCTAAAAGATTCATGGTAGATTATAATGTTTCTCAACAATCGTATGGGATATTATGACTAGGTAAGGTCAGCTGAAGGAAATATGATAGTTGGTTTGCTCTGATTGAGACAGTTTGCCTGGACAAAGAGCAAACGCCAATCTCTCTTTGGAGATCACCATTCTCCCCAATTTACGTCAGTACCAGGTCCCGTATTATCCTACCTCATACTAATCCAAGTGGTTTCCAGTTTATTTCCCGGAGATAATTCGCCAAAAATAGTAGGCCCGGTGCTGCGCTAGATATATTGACGTTTCAACTATCCTGTAGTGACTCTGTACACTGTAGTCTGTACTATCCTGTAGTAGCTGTAGTGACTCGGCCGACCATGCCGCCCTGTACGACTTCAGGCCCTCTGCTGCCCTTCCACGAACTGTCCCGCTCAGCTGCCCTCTTGTTCCGCTGGCTCAGCTGCCCTCGTGTTTTCCCGCTGGCTCAGCCGCCCCCGTGTTTCCCCGCTGTCTCGACTGCCCGGCAGCGGCGGCGGCTGAGCAGCAGAGGGCTCGGCGGATCACCAGTCAGCGGTCAGAGTGCGGTGCAGCGGACCGTTACCGCCACTGCTGTGCGCCCTCGGCGGCCAGGCGGACCACAGACCGCCGCCGCCGCTGCTGGCCAGGTAACGGTGACGGTCACAGCGCCGACGCCGGGGTCATCGCCGCCACCGCAGACCGGACAGGACGACGCAGGACCGGTCCGGCCCCATCAGGACCGTCAACACGGCGGCACAGCGCGGCACAGCGCGGCACAGCATGGCACAGCGTGGTACAGCGCGGCACAGCGCGGCACACTACTGCGGCAAAGGTCGCTCGGTTGACCACCGAGCCGACACCGTTGCTGTGTTGTGCGGGTTGTAAGGGTGCAGCTAGAGTGTCAGGTTATCAATAACTGCAGGGGCTATGTTTTTCCTGTCGGTGGGTGTTGGTGTCGGTCTCGGTAAGTGATAGTGGAATAATTTCGCAGATAAATGTAAGCATAAAAGATGTGTTTTATTTAGCATGCTTCAAGATTTTGCTCTCTGAATACAAAGGAAGTTTGATGTATGGTAGATTCCAGGGTAACAACGAACTGGAAAGTAACCATTCCCCCACATACTCCTTCTTTTAGTGTGGAGGGCGTCTCAAACTTCATCTTTATTGTACATCAATGATAGTCAAACATTTTTAAAAGGATTTGCTGTTTCTTTATTTTCCCTTCGTCTCGTTCGTGCCCTGTTCATGAACAATGACTCTTTTCGTGAACAGATGACCTAGACATGCAAGGATATCCGGCCAGAATTGGAGTTTAGACTGTGTTCTGCATAATGTCAAGGACATTTTGCGGTTCCTTTATGACCCTTTTATATCATTTAAACAATTTTTGCACAACGCAAAATTTAATAGAGCAAATATTAGGTTAATAATATATTTCATCGCCTTTATTCAAGTACTCACCAATTCACATTCCTCCATATTCACGACACCGTGTGTATTATGAGGGTGGTGGTGATCAATTTTAACGAGACAATTAATAAGCTCACGCAGCATGAATAATAGCCAAACTCATCGCCAAGCTAGCCTGGTTCTATTCATCCCCCCATCGGCCTGTATTCTTCCACAGAGGCTTTGTTTCTGAAGAATCAGAACAGAATTTGGCGTCGCCAGCGTAGCGCTTTGTGCAGAACCGTCGTGTGTGTTCAGGCGCCGAGGAACTCCCACCACTGTGGCAACTAGGCTGGGATCGGGGAATTCTCGGCTGGCGCGGTTGGGAACAGCGCCCGGGGCTCGGCTCGGCCCGGCCCGGCCCGGCCCGGCCCGGCTCGTGGGTGCGGAGGCGCCGGTGCGGTATAATTTAATCTGACGGTGGCCGTGGTGTAGGTTTGCCAGCGGGTGGCGGCGGCACTGATGGATCGGAGACGGACAGCGCGTTGTCTCGGAGACGACACGGACTACGGAGACGGGCGAAGGAAGTCAGAGAGGTGGAGTTGGGAGACAACCGGAGAGACGGGACGGAGACAACGCCGTTGTGACCGGAGGCGCGGAGCGGGAGACAAAGAACCTGAGAGACATATTAGAGAAACGGTGTACATACAGTACCTCCAGTACCTACAGTACCTATAGTACCGACGCACAAGTACCAACACATTTTCACGTTTGATTTAAAAAGCTGAAAATCGCTTTAAGAATGTGAAGTTTGTTTAAAAAGCTGAAATTCGTTTTAAAAAAGATTTAATTTTGATTTCAAGACATATGACACTAGATTTAGGAAGAATATAAGTGTTGTTTAAAAAGCTTATAAGTAGGTCAATTTAAGAAGGCACAATTCGAGCTAAATCACTGGCGTGCGGGCTTGCTGTGCACAATATTAAAAAGGCAAAAAAAACATTATGGTAATGTTATTGTGAGAATGTTTATGAATGCATTCCGTGAAGCTCCTGCTTTGTTGGCACAAATTAATTCCCCAAGGTCTTAATTAGTTTACACATGAACGCTATCACATTCCAATAGTGGTAAACGTCAGCGACAGGTGAAGACACTCAGTTGAGCCAAACACACATTATGTGTAAATGTATCTGACATTTCTCCGCGTCAATAAGTATGCATATACTTACTATATATGCATATATACCTATTATAGTTACAAAAATATTTTGCAGTATATGTTGGTCTACGTTTACCGATCTAATGTATCAAATGTATAAAAGTGCGTTGCAAGAAGCTAGACAAACACGAGCGATGAATGCAAAAGACTGATCAGTGATGCTGGGATTCATGCTGGGATTCATATATAAGCTCCCAAAAAGAGATTGCCAAATTCAAAAGACAGCGAAGTTGAATGAAATGGAGTGAGACTAAAATCTTCTCATTATCAATGCCTCCAAAATCCGGTTCCTTGCTGGGTCTTTTTTGTCCTCAGTTCAAAAATTACGGGGTGAAATCCAGATCTACATAATAAAATGACACATCACTCCTTGCTTTGTCGGAAAATACGCTTGTCACGCCGATTCTGCAGCCAGTTCTGCAGCGCTGTCTTTTACGGCGCACGCCACTTCGGTATGCTAAGCCAGCCAATGTCCGCGGATTAACATATACTGCGATAACAGCTAATTATGAGACTGAATTTCGTTCTGTACTCCGCCGGAAGACACCCTCAAGATGAGTGATGACTGCCTGTCCGCAAACCGGATCGTAACAGCCGCGCTCCGGTCTCTCCATCTACGACCGCCACTAAGACGCCGCTCGGTTCTCGCCGCTCGTGTTCTGGTTGCCCTGTATACCACGGCCTGGGCCTCCGCCAGCTCCAAGAGAGTACCTCTTCCGCCGGAAACCGTTTATCTTCCTCTCTCGCTCTGGTGTTTGACACGACCTACATCCCGCTCGCCTGCCGGTCGGAGGCTCGATCTACCGGAATAGCTACGTTGGAACTGACGCGCTGGACTCGTACCGGAGTAGTGACGGAGCGTGCCGAGTTTGCGAGTCATGACTCTGACGTGCTCACGTGCCGTTTAGAGAAGTCCGACCAGAGACAGAGAGAGAGAGAGAGAGAGAGAGAGAGAAAGAGAGAGAGAGAGAGAGAGGGAGAGAGAGAAGAGAGAGAGAGAGAGAGAGAGAGAGAGAGAGAGAGAGAGAGAGAGAGAGCTCCGGCGCCGCCCCTGCTCCACGGCAGAGCGATCCAGCACAAAAGACAGAGGAGGACAGACTTTAAATGAGTAGCACTGGTGCGCTCCGCTGGTGTCCTTCAGGATCTTCCTGACGGGGGAAAACGGCCAGAATGACATTGCGGGTAATTGGTGATGCTGTACCGCCTAACTCTTAACGGCTTAGGGTGCCCGCCAGGCACTGTTGGAAAGTGGGAATTGACTTCCCTTTCTTAGGAACAGAAACGTTTGGGAATTTCTTACCTGACTTCTCGATTGTTATTTTCAGTTCCTTAAGCCGATTTGTTTTGAAAGCTTCACGGCTAAAGTGTGTCGGCAAAGAACTGCTTATGGACACCAAGCTTAGCACAATTGCCCTTTGACGCAAAAATTGCGCTGATATTATAAATTAAATTACAGGTAATGTGCAATTGTTCAAAATGTACTGATGGTATCAAGATCTTAAGTGGAACATCTTTTACAATCAACAGACAAATGTCGCATGGTTGGACGCTTCACAGTTTTCCTTGGCACAGGTAGGTTAGTGTCAAATGCCATGTTATAGCAGTCATGCACGCGATGCATGACAAGGTAGTACCTACAGCGTTATTTCTGACATTTGCTTCATCGGATAACATTTTTCTTCCCTTTTCCAGGTTTCCGTTCGCATGTATATGTGTATGTTTCTCTAATACGCAGGTGGCGTTTGCGAATCCAACTTTCGCTCATCGATTAAACTGAGGCTCCTGTACTTTCAAACCAAGCTAGGCTATTAACACCAATGACTAGCAATAACCTCTTTGTAATCCGTTGCCGATCGTAGTGAAACGATGACTCGCAGATAAGATAACCATGCCGGTGAATATCACATTATAGGGGCTAGGAAAAACAAACCACAGAAGCCCACGAAAAGGCACTTGTCTCCCTGTTTTCAAGTGTAAACAATGCCCATTCATTGGTTAATGTGAGCAAAATCAATTTCTCAGCAACGCAGATGAATGATTTGAACGTGATTAAGCGGTTAATGGCTGTTCCATGTGACATCTGTCATCAAAATGAATTTCAGTGACAAGTTATGACTGATGTATCAATAGATTCTGTAAAAATCTCTTTTAAAAATGGCTCCATAGGATATTAAACCTTGTATGACTAAGGACTGAAAGTGGCAGTTGGCACCAGGGGCAGCTCCCATACACAGATGAGGATCGCACCGACTGCACTGCTGTGGCGACATTTGTTACCGCGTTACTGACGCTAATGTATTATTGGCGGTATTGCCGATGATATTATTGACTGCACTTGTGATGCAGTGCTGCTATAACGGCTGGGAAAGAGAGAGAGAGAGAGAGAGAGAGAGAGAGA
>JARFNZ010054081.1:0-13768 GCA_031763405.1 Balanus nubilus
TAGATATTAGTAAATTTAATTTATTGCTTATTCAGTTGAAAGTCGGGGATATTCTCTTTCAAGTGCCGCTGACTGTAAATATCTAATCAACTTTAGGAGATATTTCACAAATTTTTCCAACATGCTGTGACGTCACAAAATGACGTCACGATAACGGCCAAAGCATTTGTTGGAGAACTCATCATCAAATCAAAATCTGCCGGGTGCCGTGTACACTATTGGTTGAGTTGGCATGGAATGAGCCGTATAACGGGTGGGAGGAAAACAACTGCCGACTTTGGGCTTCTTTTGGAGAGAATTGATAATTCTAAATTTCGGGTTATGGAATTTAAATTTCGTACACAAAATTGTTAGGTTTTTGTTATTATTGTTGCCGATTTTCAAGTAAATCAATTAAGTCATTATGATTTAAAACAAACAAACTCTTAAACAAACGATGGTCAACGTTGTTTTCCAGCTGCAGTTCTGCAAATTTATTGAGCACGTGAGTGATAGCACTTTCCTCAGAGCGGATTACAGCGCTCAGTCATCACTTCCACCGCAGGATACTTCACCTGTTGATGTTCAATCACTATTTCCCAGGTATCTACCCTACCACATTCTCCTATATTGCATTGGCGAGTCCAATGATGAAAGTTTGTCATACACGAGACGCGAAGCATCGAGTCTATGACAAACTTTCACTTTGTAAGAGCCTTTTAATAGTTTTATCATGCAACCCAACTATTGAACTCGCTTTTTATGGCTTCTTCGGCGTTAATTTTATGGAGTTCATTCACCTTTCATTATTTTTAACATTAAGAATGTTGAGGTCATTGCACTGACCATGATGACATCGAAGAGACCATGACGAGATTTGATCATATGTAGTTCCAGATGAACACGTGTCAATATGGAACACGGTCTTTCAGTTACATGATAATAGACGCTTCCGGTCTCGTCCATGACGAACATCGTCATTGGACTCGCCCATGATAATATAGGGATGCCAATTATTTTAATCACAGCAGAATAATGTCAGAACAGGTCGTGTATTAGAGGTAAAAAAAAAACTTTAGGGCTCATCAATCTATCTGATGTTGATATTGCTGTTAAAGGCACAGATTGCGGTGCCCTAAATAACAAATTATCTCAGATATGTACCGACATTATTATGTTACATTTTCTCCTGCTGTGCGTATGCTATAAATATACCTGATCGTGAATACATGAACACTAAAATAACCTTGAAATAAAAATATTGATTGGAGCGGACAATGAAAGTGAAATCTTAACCCGATGGTGAAAATAATGTACCACAAAATGACCTCTTTTCGCTGAGAAGACAATTACTCAACGCTTTTTACACTTACGTGCGGAAAAATCCTTCGGAATGGCTTCTTTCCGTTTGCTGATCATGCCCAGAAGGATTTCCCTTGATACCTCCGTGCGCGGAAAACTCACTGTGAAAGCATGTGACAGCGTTATGAAAGGCAACATGTGTTAACACTTGTAAGTTATGACACACATTACATTTGTCGACTAAAAAAATTGCAGCACATGTTAAATGGAGTGTGTCTTCTGACATCAGTCATGTAGACTGTAGAGTTATGCGGAGTTCACATTGACAGTGACGGACGCCAAACGCTTCTGCCGGCGTCACGTTACCGGACGTAAGTCCGACGAATCAAACTTAAATATAATATAGTTAAATTCAAATGGAAATGGAAATTTGGCAACCAAATTCAACTTAGATCCATCGGGCTGTCGTCCAGTAAAATGACGGGTGACATTTTTGACGTCCGCCACCTCGGTGTGAACTCTGCATTATGGACACAGTATCAGAACAAACTTGTATGCATTGAACCAGCCTGCCTTTCCAAAAAAGTTTAGTTGATGAGGTATTCAAATAACGCCAGGATTGAGCTTGAATATGGTTTCACTCCAGACCGGGGCGGTTGGCGAAACCAGGACTTCCTTTCTGGGGGGAGGGGTCAGAGCCCTGAGTACGGGCCCAACCTGGCCCTTTTAACAAGGGCTGTATTTCCTAATGAATACTGATACCAAATATGGCACGTTATGTTAATAAATATACAAAGACATATTTTTGCTAGGGTGATCGGCCAACCTTTGATTTTGTGACTGAAAATTAGTTTGAGACGTATGAGAAGCCAGACGCTACTGAGTACACAACACAAGTAGATAATATTCATGTTTTTTGCAGCACTATTTGACTAGGTCTGGGGCTACTCGAATGTGAGTAATTTCCAGAAATTGTTCACAGATGCTCCTCAAATGCTTCTAAACGGAGAAGTCCATACCTACTTATTCCTACATTGTTTATCTACTTCTTCAAGTAGTTGACGTCTATTTAAAGTCGCATGCCTACTCATTACAGAAGGAAGAACCTTCTCAATGTGTAGCTCAATTTTCTAATACGCGGGCGAGATCATTGGATTACGGTCATCTGATAGTCCGCTCTCGACTCGGGCCGGTACAAATTTATATGCAGGCTATAGTCTTTTTCATCTCATCGCATACGTTACGTACACGGTTCGGTCCCTTATATAAATAATGGTGTTAAACTTCCTTGCTTATTTTGGGATTCCACAGCGCTGGCAAAACTTCATTGTTTAATAAATTTATTTCAAAACTACACCACCTATTTGCCCTAAGGGCAGTTAATTTGCCCCAGTTAGTCAGAAAGTGTCTTGGTCTCTAAAGAGTGTGTGTCTATTGTTTTGTATGGCCCAAAACATTTTCCTACGATAAGTAGCGATTGTTATCATGTTTGAATGTGATAAAATTCATATATATTATATAGGCCTCCGATAATTGAATTTTGTTTAAATTGTTTCGGCTTATTTCGGAAAGGATATTGATGAAAGCGGTTATCACTATGGTGAAGGCAAACAAACGAAGGAGGAAGTAATGCAATACGGCGCACGTGAGACAACCAGAAATCAAGACATTTCGCTGTTATTGCCTTCGCTGTCGTCATTGCCTTCGCCTTGTCATTACGGTGGGGAATAACTTGTTAATGGCCTTAGCTTCTTCTGATATATTTCAGTCTATCATGATATCTGAATAGAAAAACGGATCAGCCAAATGATCGAGAAGGCAAAATAACAAAAATAACAAACAACAGTCGAAGCAGAACTGCCGCGGGGGCTCTGTTCCAATGCTGCTACCAGGGCACACGAGCTGTTTTGTCGAAATGCGATTGGTCGACGCTATCGATACAATGGCAAGTTTGTATTAAACTCTAGTGGTGAAAGCAGGTTGGGGTAAGCCCGATAAGTTTGGTGATTACCCCTGTGCTGGGGTAAATGGAATTTCTCAGCAACTATAATTATACTGGAGAAATTCAGGTATTGCTTCATTCAGAAAAATCTGCTCTACAATCCTGTGACCATAACTCCAAATGGCCGATGTGAGTAGAACTAGACCCACTACCTTTAAGCCAGCCGCACACCGGCCATTCGGCCTCAATATCGCACACGATTTTTTCCACCACATCGCAGCGATGTCGCCCTGCCTAAAAGTTGTAATCTCGCTGCTCACTGGCGTAATACAACTCAGTCAGCCAAATGAAATGCATTCGTGGGAGCAAATTATTATCTCTGCTGTCGCGCGCGTTGGAAAAAAATCACAGCAATATTGCATTCGAATGACAGTGTGCAGCAGGAGCATCCCCGGCACACTAGTCCTTAAGTCGGACGCGCACTGGCCTTTTGGCTGCGATATGTCACGATTTGACCGCGATATAGCTCCTTTGACAGCCGAAATACGCAAATCGCATCTCCAAACGTAACTCATTTCGCTGGCAGAAAAAAAACTGTGTTACACTAGAGCGACATGATATGTTCGAATGGTCACTGGCGGATCCAGAACGGTGCATTCTGGTGGTTTAGGGTCAACATCCCAAATAAGTTTTGTTTTAAAAAAATCCAACTCACCGGATTTCGTTTCTTAATGCATTTTTTTTTACATTTATAACAAACCTTAGAGCTGCTTACATTTCCTTCTACATTAGTAAACATATAAATTTGCACCGATGTCAGGCGGTTGGGGGGGGGGGGACATTTTCCCCTAATGCCTCCCTTGGAACCACCAGTGTTTTTAGTGAAGCGACATCGCCCCGACATCGCAGCGAAAAATCGTGACGATATCGCCGCCGAACAGCCGGCTTGGGAGGTTCAATT
This sequence comes from Balanus nubilus, assembly GCA_031763405.1. NCBI lineage: Eukaryota > Metazoa > Arthropoda > Thecostraca > Balanomorpha > Balanidae > Balanus > Balanus nubilus. Next base: position 4,185 of record JARFNZ010054081.1, read on the forward strand.
CAGCTTTAAAGATTCCGGATCGTGATTCAGATATCTACGGAGGACCCACCGCCCAAACCCGTCTTCAGAGGGCCCACTCTGACCACCAAAGGATACATTCCGATATACAAAAGACTCATTCAGGCGTAACAGTGGACCCACTCTGGCTTCACGATGGCCCTCTCTTCCTGAGAGCCCACTCTGATCTACCGAGGACCTCACTCTGGTTTCCAGAGGGCCTGCTCAGACCTTTTTGGCGTCCTAATGGCACAGGCCAACTTTCGTTGGTATACCACTCCGCGCTTTGGAGGGTTCATCCTGCAGCCTCCAGAAGACACACTCCAGACCACCAGAGGGCCTTCTGGCTTCCAGATGACCCACGCTAGCTGCCGTATGACCCGTTCTGTCTTCAGAAGCCCTGCTCTGACCTCCAGAGGCCCTTTTTGGCTTTCGATCGGATATTCTGACCCAAGGTGAGTGTCGCCCATCAAACCACGAGGAGCCATTTCGGTATGTGTCACTTCCTTGACTGAATCTTGACTCTGGCACTGGAGTGGGGTCCTTTTTTGCCAAAGAAGCAGACAGTTGTCTGCAGGCAGTTGGCGCCGAGAACCGGCCCGGCGCGGGTTAAAAGATAACTGCTGCCTACTGAAGCACTTCCTGCGTGGCGGACTTCTACCAAATAAGCAGTCGCCAGGGCTGGCTCATACCAAATAAACAGAGTAGACAGAGCGGGCCCATACATTACCAAAAATATGCAAACAGCCGCCAGAGCGGACTCCTATCAAACAAGCAGTGTGTAGCCTGAGTAGCCACTACCAAAGAGGCAGTCAGCGGGGCCTCTATTTAACAATATAGAGAGTTGCCGTAGGCTTTACAAAAAAAAGCAAAAGGCAGCCAGAGTGGGCCCTTACCAAAGATGCCGCCAGAATGGGGCTCTATCAAAGGAGCAGAGAGCTGCCAAGAGGGTCCTTTCGAAAGAAGCAGGGAGTTACCGGAGCGAGCTTTTACCAAATAAGTAGGTGGTTGCAGCCGCCAGAGCGGGCCCCGATAAAATAGCAGTGAGCAGCCAATACAGGATTCCGGTATGTATAGAAGCTCGTTATGCATAGCTGGCTCCAACGAAAGAAGCAGTCAGCCTTCAAAGCAGACCTCTATCAAAGAGCTACGGAGCGGACCCTGCCGAAGAAAACTGATGCCAGGGCGGGCCCTACGCTACCAATGCAGCAGAAATCTCCTCAAGGGGCCCTTCTGAAGAAGTAAAACTAACTGCCAGAATGACCTCTATCCTAATAAAGATGCGACTGGTTTCTGAGCGGGTCCCTACCAGAATAGCGGACTGTTATCACAGCGGGCCCCTTCCAGAATAGTGGACTGTTGTCACAGCGGGCTCCTACCAGAATAGCGGACTGTTGTCACAGCGGGCCCCTCCCAGAATAGCGGACTGTTGTTACAGCGGGCCCTCGCCGAAGAGCCAGTCAGAGCAGATCCCTGTCAACGCAGGCCCCCTGAGAAATTTCGGGGGATCAGTTGAACCCTCCCCCCCCCCTCCCTAGTTGCCCTGCTGCTCCAGTTGCATGCACATTGCATCAATTTCTATAATTATTTATATTATTTATGAAATCGATACAAATTTGCCAACGTAACGTTAGCGACAGCCAAGCCAAACTCTGCAGATGGCGAACTCCGTCCCTCCTACTAGCAAAGTCATATGAACATTTTTGACGAATAATCAATCCAAAGCTACGAAACTTCCGGATGATGAACTTCACAGTGGCAAGAACGTTTTATGCCAAATTTAAGTCTCTCCGTCTTCCACGCTATGGCGGCTATAAGACATTCAATATTTATTGCTTATTGTCTTAAGGCGCCTATTAGGCAAAATTAGTTGGAAAAAATAAAGAAATGAAAAAACATCCAAACGAATTGCGTCTGTACCGGGAACGAGCCGCCTGACGAACTACTGAAAACAGGCAAATGCGTGGTCACAAGAATTCTGGGGGTTAGTGGTCCCTCTGGGGTCTTTAAAGTCCAGCGGGCCCTGTGTGAGCCAGAAAACTACTCAAGTGCTCAGGTCATGTCACACTTTTGGTCTTCGAGTCCCCTGCAGGTCAAATTGAATCTTCTGCAGATGCCAATGTGGGTTTACTGGATGCTCACTTCTTGACCCGGCAATGACCAAAGTCTCAGCCGAACACCGTCGACCGGAAGGGGGGTTTTCCCCCCTCGTTATTTTTTGAACCAATGATCTCAGCGACACGCACATTGCGGCGTTCAAAAGACCTCAACAAGATTGCATCTAGCGTAAACCCAAAATTTTCAAACTAAGGTCACGTATCAGGTCAAGGTCAGGTCAAAGGTCAAAATCAGGTGTTTTTGCGTTACGAGCCGTGAAGACCGCAAAATCCGCATCTCTGGTCTCAAACCACGCCAAATTGTTCTCAAAGATATGATGAAGGTACTGCATCAGTACAAATCGCATATCTACTTAGCACGGATCAAGGTCAAGGTCATATCACAAAAGCTCACTAAAGGCAAAAGTGGTATGTGAGTTATGCAACACATGTTTTATGGACTATTTTAGACTATTTTAGAGTAAAATTAAATGGTGACGGTTATTTCACCACTTCAAGTAATTCACGTGAATTCAACTGTTAGGATGTCCGTCTTGCCCCGCTTTTCCTTACCTGTAAAATGTCATTATTTCTCCAGCACTAAAATTATAATTCCCTTCCCTAATCGCGACAACTTATGCGATCGCATCGCAAGTGATAAAACATTTGTTTTCTTTTCAACATTTGTTTATCCTCATAATCTTCGATTAATCTTTCAAATCTGATGTGTAAATAATTTTTTTATTTTAATATTACTTACACAAAAGTCGCTAAACGAGTTACAAATAACAGCAATCTTGAAGAAATATCCAAGGGCATTTTGAAGGGAGAGAATTATGAGGTACGGTAGTTCATAAAATGTAATAATGATAAGTTATTTCAATCTAAAGCGCCTATGTGTGCTCATATGTGCTGTCTATCTATACGAATATCATTCGTCTCTTAAAATGAATGAAAACCCAGGATATAATATGGAAGTAAGTCACGAGATTTGACGTGTTTCGAAGAAATACTGTTCTAAAATATCTTGCTTAGGCAATCAAGTAATCGTGGAACGCAAACATTATTTCAGGGGTTATTTACATTGTTTACAAGCATGATCTAGCACAATGACCTAAATGTCATAGATTATTTAGCCTCTTGTGTCGAAATGCATTGTTAACTCAAATAAAGTAACAAATAACTCTCACATTCCTTTTAAGCTACAATAAAACGTAAAATATATTTTTATCGGGAAAGACGTATCATTGTTGTAGTCGTGCCCGTTCTAGCCAATGTAGCTATCATAGTTTTGCTGTTCAGGTGTCTTGAGCAAATTTGTATGCATCCATCCCCGGTTTCTTTATAAACAAGTATCGCAACAAAAACAAACATGGAATTATAATTCAAGCCACACGGGCTCAAAATATGAGTTTCACCGTATCTTACCATAAAACAAAAAGGGCAAATTATTATATGGAAAATATATTTGATACTTATACAGTAGACTGCCTCCCTTCGACGTGGAAATGACATATAATTACTACATTACATCGTATAATTACTAGCAAAGCGATAGAACAGATTTTCTCGGCAATTCTGTACTGTATAATCTATTTAACAACTCACCTGCGCTAGGAGGGAGAACCAGCGGCTCCATTGCACCATATTTGCACTGAGGTGGAATGTATTTCATACATGGCGCGTGCACCTGAGAAACAAAAAATGAGCCCATGATATCAGACAGACTCAGAGTACGATCGATGCGTGCCAGAATTGCACAGCGAGGTGACTATGTCGATATATTGGTAACGAACAAATTCTCAACTGTACGCTTATGAGTCACTGATGCCTGGGTGACTGATGACACAGCGTGCAGGCCACTCACCGTGGTGACGCACCACTCGCAGCGCATTCCCGTGAGACACTCGGAGGACCAGCAGGTCTTGCGACAGACGGCACACTTGCTGTTGCTGGGCAGGTTGCCCTCCCGCCACAGGTGCGCGTGCTGCACCTCGGAGCCCTTCTGGCCCGGGATGAACTCGGAGCTGGTCTTACAGTTTGGCACGGCGAACTCCTGGCAGTCCACGTGCACGTAGTACTCGCACACTGGAGTGGGAGGGGGAGAGAGGCGTTACAGGGAAACAGACTTTAGACAGACAAGGTGGCGCATCTAGGGGTCAAATTGTCAGGATTGTACGATGTGGAAGCTCAGGGGTGCTGACCATAAACATCACATGACGACAAGGGACGTTTAGGTACGTCACGAAAAGCGAGGAGGCTAGTGGAACTTTGATCTTCGATCTCATCTTGACATATAAATATAACTTTCAGGCGGGGTTCATTTGCATATTAGATCTTTTTTCGTCCTGGGGAATTTGTAGTGATGCAAATTCCTTATGTAAGAACAAGGACAAATTTAAACTAAAAAATCCAATCGTGAGGGGTCTTGGTCCTTCTGGACCCCGAATTCCCTCACCTGTGGTGATAACTATTGATATGAACTGGAAAGTACCTAATGATACGTGAATATCAATTCAGCTGATACATATATCCATATTATTTAATTCCACGTTCTTTGTCAGAGATCTTATACCTCTATCATCTACACTGTAGGCTGCGGCGTAGTACGTCAACAATGCCACAGAGCCTGTCACCTGACCTGACCTATCTGACCACTGGTCCGTCATGTCCCTGACGCCCAGTCTGCTGGTGGGCCGTCCCTTAGGAGGCCCAGTCTGCCAGTCGGCCGATCCAAGGGGCCCAGTCTGATGGTCGGCCGACCTCAGGGGCCCAGTCTGCTGGTGGGCCGTCCCCTAGGGGGCCCAGTCTGCCAGGCGACCGGCCCAAGGGGCCCAGTCTGATGGTCGGCCGACCTCAGGGGCCCAGTCTGCTGGTCGGCCGACTTCAGGGGCCCAGTCTGCTGGTCGGCCGACCTCAGGGGCCCAGTCTGCTGGTCGGCCGACCTCAGGGGCCCAGTCTGCTAGTCGGCCGACCTCAGGGGCCCAGTCTGCTGGTCGGCCGTCCTCAGGGGCCCAGTCTGCTGTTGGGCCGCCCCAAGGGGTCCAGTCTGCTGGTCGGCCGGCCCTTCCCGTTCCCACGTTGGGCCGTTACCTTCACAGCGCAGCGCCCAGGTATCGTCCAGCCGTTTCCTGCAGATGTTGCAGAAGCGCCGTTTATAGTGCCCGGGTTCCACCCAGCAGTGAGCCACCGGATTCTGAAAATAATACAGTGTCCATCATACCACACACATGTTCAGAGTGTGAATTGATAATTGCAGTTACGATAACTTTTGTTAACTAACCAGTTATCTTTTGCACGATAGTAGGAAACGTGGGTTCATGGCGTTAAATACTTTAAGAAATGTATATCATAGAATAGCAAAAAGACACGGAACAAGCTTTTGGTGTTACACCATTATGTTTATATGGAGGCGTAACACTAGGATCTTTTTTAAACAATATATTTTATTTGCTTGCCTACTGTAATCAGTTAATTAGTTATTGAACATAATCATGTCAGTAAGTAAGCACTGGCTTGCTTTTTTATGAACAAACTACGATGATACTATATCATATCATATAGGTCATACTATATATCATATTTATCATACTATACTATGTCATATATCATGATCGTTATTACTATATCTATTCGTGGCCTGCCTCTTTCTAGCGGTCTTTGGCTTGGTAAACTTTACGATCATTTACGTTTCATTTTCCTTTCTTTACGTTTACTCTCAGTGGGAACCGGGCTTTAGACAAAGGTCGATAACAGGGTACCTCTGCAGCTGCACATACCTTGATAAATGCCGCCGCGATAGTGAAGCAAGGTGAGACTACGTTGGTCCGACACCGGTCATGGATGACAAAGTTACAAACTGAAACAAAACACAGACACGTGGGTTAGGATGACGTTACACAGAAACAATTTTAACGCAATGTCTACAAAAGTCAGAACATTGCACAGACAGCGTCCTAACAGGGACGACAGTACGTCATAACTGTAGCAACAGTGAAGTTTGAATGCCCCTTTGAGATTAATTAAATATCCTTGTCCAATATTTGCTTGCACATCCGATTTCTCGGCTCAATTTACATTTCTGCACTTTTACTCTTCTAAATAAAATATCCCACTTTTATAATGGAAAATCATCGTCCTGTTGGACGACGATTTTTAATGACAATGTGTAGATACCGGTAAAATGGGACACACAGACTTATATTGGGCTCTGTTTTACATTTGGACGAATTAAAACATTTTATCACCCCTTGAGTTCCCCAAAACGACTGTCACTGAAACGGTTGGTGATTGGTGAAGATCGCATAACGTCGTAGCACCGATTTAGCCGCGGTAGTAACGGTGTGAGTAACGTGCTGTTTCCACTGGGAACTATGTTCACCTTTGAATGAGATTGCCTTGGCTTTCAGACTTTTTCACCACTTAGCACAAGGACGGTGAGCAACATATACTTAAACATAAATCCATGTGATTTAGCTGTGTGGCGTCGAATGTACGGGAGATCAGCGTTTTGTATTTCTAAGCTAAAGCGAAGTCACGTGGAGACCGTGCTTTAATCGAGTCGGAGGAGGCGATTGGCGCAGTTCATTTGAAAACATTTCGATTTATTCCGGAATGCTATAGGTACATACTTCATTTGAAGTGAAGGACGTGTGTAGAATGTTTTGTTTTTCATTTTAACTTCAAATTCATTTTTATCGTTATCAGTTTGTGATCATGCACAGCTTGTATGAAGGTGTCTCCGTCAGCGAGTCTGGAGTCGTCAGCGTCGTCAGGGAGTCAGCTGAGTCAGAACGGCCGGAGAGTGCCACATTACACTGGCTTATCAGTTAGCATTGACGGAGGTTCACGGCGAGTTGGTGCTGTGTATTGCTAAAAACATTTCCCTTCAATTTCCCAAATTTCAATTGAAGAGGTTATATATAAAATACAACGCATTGTATTTTGTCAGCCTCCCGCTACGCAATCGCCGAAGTATCGAAGTAGTTACGTCACCAAACGGAGAAAAAGTTTTCACAGGCAAGACAAACTAACCCAAATAGGTACTACTGGAAAAACACAAGAATTACTCATACTAATGGTTACCTTGTCATTCATGAGTATAGCATGTGCTTTCCCAAATCTGACGACGGTAGAAGTAGTTACGTCACCACATTGAGTAAAAAGGTTTCCACAGACAAGACAAACTAACCCAGATAGGTACTACGGAAAAAAACACAGGGATTACCCATGGTAACCTCGTCATTGATGAGTATAGCATGTGCTTTCCCCTAGCGTCCGGGTTAATTTGTCTCCCCTGAGTAGACTTTTCAGTGCACTTCGGTTTTAATGACCTGACGTATTCGATCTGTTTTTGGGAACCCAATTGACCAGTTGCATATTGATTTTTACATTACGCGTTTATGTCAAATGAGACCTAACCTGTCAAATGAGACCCATATATTTTGCCATGTGCATTCATTTTGCATTTGATAACTATTTTCCCCTCCTAAAGTTCCCACAAAACGACTATCCCTGAAACGGTTTGTGATTGGTCGAGACGACCTCAGTGACGTAAGTATCGTAGCAGCAATCGCAACAACGGCGTCGGTAAATGGCTGCTTCCACGACGAGTCTTCCACTTTACGATTTAATGAGCTTTTCACGGCTTTCATAACACATTCACCACTAAACACAAGACCCTATATGAATATACAAGTAAAGAACATGCCATTTAGCTGCGTGGCGTCGTTTGCACGGGAGATGGGAAACAAAGATTCAAAATGCAAATGTATTGCGGTATGTATTGTATGTATATAAATGTATTGCTGTATTGCTGTATGTATTCCAATAATCGCCGTCGGATTGTTGTTACGTCCTAACTTTGGCTTCATGTATGTACCTGGTTTATTCAACCTGTTTGGGAATCACACTTTTTTAAATCAGTGACAATTATAATGCGAATTCTAGGCTGACATGTACCAAAAATTATCTAAACAAATCAGCCCTTCGATGGTACTTATATCTGCAGCATGAAGCTAGTCAATTTCAAAACTGGGTTTGAGTGAGAAATCAAATTGCAATATGAGGCAGGTATGCATACATACCAAAATTCCTGAATAATATTATCACCTCGGTGCTTCTAATTTCCTACCACGTGCAACAAGTCAGTTGATATGGAATAGAGGAGATCAGTGCTAGTTGCATTGCATCACGGGTTGAATGCACCACCTGCATCATTCCAAAAACATCTCGTTAGATGACGAAACGAGAATAGTTACTTGACGGCGATGCCGCATCCCGCTTCCCACGAGGACGCTGACGCCGTCCGTACAGGAAAAAACTGCCGCCGTGAGTAGTCTATTGATTGTTTTGATCGATTTGATTGGCCTTTCTCGACGTGAAAGAAGATTCGTAGTCACTTGGTACTAAGTGTTAAGCTGAATTTTCCATCACCATCATGTGCTGATGACATTGATATCTGTATGCATTCATCACGTTTCTCCAGACCTCCATTGGCCGACCATTTAGCGGCGTCTATTTTTCATCAGCGGAAAAATTCGGCAAGATGAATAAATTGTATCAGGGTTTGTTATATATTGTTTATACTGCAAAAGAGTTGCCATCAATTGCTGCCGTAAATGTCTCATAAAACAACTCAACTGCTGTAAAGTGTAACATATAATACAAAAGGGTCTATACAACTGATACAGTTGATGAATGCTTAATAAATATAGTGCTAAAACTGCTTTTATTCCGGTGATTCCGGTAAGTGTTTACCGTTGATGTTATGCGTTGCAACCTACCACACGGGATAGATGCAGCCTGCCCGTGACCGGGGCTGGTTGCATCACTTGCAGAGACAATTTCAACAGGGCAATGGTACTTCCGAAGCTACAATAACACGTATAATATACTTTTTGTGCGGAAAATGTAGAGCTGTTTTCAAATTGCCTCTGAAACTATTTATTTTTCAATAAATATGAATGTAAGAGTAAGTATGTAGGTCTTCATAATTCAACCAACACAGTGGGGCTAACTTCATACGCCAGTTTGGAAGTTAGGCTGTGCCGCAAGCACGTCAGCAATACGGTGCAGCATTTTGCGAGCTGCAGGGACTCTCGTACCGAGGGGAGCGGGCGTCCATGTAGAAAGGAGGTGATGATCTACCCGTGCATTTCAAGGAACAAACTTCAGACAGTGCAACGCGGTCTTCATGAAGTATAAGGAAACAGGGTTCGTGACTGCCGAGCGCCGAAGTTCTGCCGTTATCTGACCTTTGCGCGATTACTGCACTGGTGGATCTACTGAAGCACTGAGACGGAACAAAACAGCATACTAATACAGCCCTGTGATGGAGATCGCACCACTGCTTATTCCTACATCAAATGGCGCCCACGTCTCCCCGTTGAGCACCTGACTGTGCTAACAGCAGTGCTAGGAGCCGATGGCAGGGGAGGGGAGGGGAGGGGAGGGGAGGGGTGGGGAGGGGAGGGGAGGGACGTGGTCCAG
>JARFNZ010054192.1:0-13767 GCA_031763405.1 Balanus nubilus
CGCCGCTGACCCGGCCCGCGGCCCGGACTGGAGCCTGCAGCAGCGGGCTGCAGCCGCCGGAGTGGGCCATGGCGCCAGCCAGCCGGCGGCCGGCGGCCACCGTGACGCTGTGACGGCGATGGCGGCGGTTGAGCGGCAGTTGGTGACTGACGTTGGTGACCGGCGATGGTGACCGGCGATGGTGACTGGTGGTGATGACCTTCATCTCCACCCAGTCCCATTCCTGTCTCCGCCGAACCCCGGCCCCGCCGCGACACCGGTCACCCGACCCACTCCGGCCGCCGCCCATGTAGACGCCGATAGGGAGACAGACGACCAACCGGCACTGGCACTAACACAGGGGCTGGGACGGTGGGACAACGCAGCATTGCCTGCCTACCGCACCGGGACGCCGCGCCACTTGTTCTACTTGTTCACAGCCGGCTAGTGCCGAATAACATCACGTATCACATCAGATTGCCTCACTGGCGAACATTCGAAGCACGGCAGGCACGCTCCCAGTTTGCATAATGGAATAAGGGGCCGACGGTTCCAGGTTCAGAGCCCTCTGGCTTGTATTCCCCAAACCATTGCCAGTTTAACGGTAAGCACATCGGCAGTAGCATCTCGCTGGGCCATCAGCCCGCTACACGGCGCCGTTACGACATAGACTAGCGGCGCGGGCGACAGTGCAGGGCGGGGTGATGTGATTGCCATCGCCTCCCGACTGTCAGTGAACCATATCGAGGCTGTTGCACCCTCTCCCCCGGTCGACGGCCCGTGCAGCGGCAGTGAGATGTTGTCGCTCGCGTCGGAGGAGCGGGCTGCTGCTCCTATCAATGTGCGACAACTTTGATATGGCGCACGCGGTCGGAAGGCTGTTGCTCTCGTGGAGAAGCGGGCTGCTGTTCCTTGTCGGCGTTGCCGGGGGGCGGGAGGCGAGGCGAACCGTCGGCTGGCTCGGCCGATACCGGCCCCAGACACGTGGTTCGGCCCGACATTGATTGGCTGCCGTTGGCGAAATCGGAGCAGACGGCCGACGCTTCATAACAAGGCGACCCCGTGAAGGGTGCAAGTAATAGCACGCTTGTCTCAGTAAGCGAAGCGAGACATTGAGGCGGCGCAACGGAGGGGTGGTAGGAAGGAGGCGCCTATGTTCTTAGTATGTTTCGGTATGTTTTCGCCTCGCAAAATTAACTGATGCCGAGCTATGAACGACGCATTTTTAATTGTTTTCCCAAAGTTTAATCTTGAAGTGGCCGAAATACGAGGGAAAATATAAACTTTGGAGTAAATGTTAGCAGGCCCTTGCTAGAGGTCCTCTTGCTGGGAGGCTCCCGGAAAGCTCTGCCCCCACTCGACGAAATCCATGGCACCGCCCATAGCGAGTCGTGCTAATTTAGCCCCTTATTCAAATTAACATTTTTGATGGTATACATATGAAATCCTCCAGGAGCTTAAAAAAGAAGCGCCCTTCTTCGTAATAAGTTTTCAAATCAAATAACGAGTCCGCTCACCAGTTTTTTAAATCCCAACATTTAAGCATGAGATATAAATATCACAAAGAAAGCGGGCTGTTTTATTTCGACAGGCGGATTGGACGCCGCCTGCGGCCGGCTCTCGGGTCCGTGCACACTGCACAGCCGTGAGGAATGTGAGGAGACGGGCAGAGACACCAAACAAGGAACGTCGATTAGCATGATCCGCCTTTGTGGTACGCCAGATAATGCGATATACGACCCATCGACACCAGCGGACAAAAGCAGCCACGATCCCATCTCGGTCGGGGTCCCAGCGGAGGAATTCAGAGAAACACAGTAGAACATGTTTACCCAGATATATTTAGATGAAAGCATAATTGTAACTTTGATGGACCACTGTTTGAGAATAGAGTCATAAATCGCGCCCAATCACAGATACAAACAGTGTCACTGTCAATTTAGCTTGGGATTTTCATGTCCAGCAATCTTTCAGTACACAGAGCCGTCAATTTTGATGCACTGTTGAGAGCTCCATGATGCCTTAAACAGTCCGCCCGTTGTTTAAATTTCCGAAGCTGGGGACGTTCCGATCCAGTCAGGCAAGGCCGTGCCGACTTATCCCCTATGACGCACAACGTTAAGCACTAAAGATCGACTCCCACTCGAATTCTTGGGTGATTTTGTTAAGCCATCATAAATACGGTCATTGGAATGCGGCGTCGGTGCCAACTCTGTGTATATTGGCAGATTCTGCAAATCTATAACCACTTAAATCAATGTCCATGAGAGCTACACAGTCTGGCAGACTATGTTAATGCCCCTAAGGTCGGGCTGCGGCCTTTAAATCGTTACCAGGTGATATGCTACCCAAGCAGAGACTACATCATATTTTCCTAATCACATCAAAGCTCCCAGACAGCTGACTACCCATGTACTATTTCATTTTGGTTATTCGCAACAAAATGGCGCTAATTTCTTTCTAATATTTAATTTTGCATACTTACAACACGATTGGCTCTAGATTCCATTACATGAGTCAGTTGCGCAAAGTAGTGAGCTAGAATATTAAACTTTTTACACGCGACGAAGTCATTCCTAACTCCGTAAAAACAAACTTAAGGCCGTGAATTCCCGAGCTGTAACACCAGCTTGTATGCAATGTAACAAAGCATGAAATTAACTGTTCCATATAGCTGCTTCTGCGTCATAACCCCACGCTTAAACGCCGCTTTGGGTCGACGCTGGGCCCTTAAATTCGGCCAGGTGTCGAAGGAGGCGGGCGCCGAGGGCCGAGGAGCGAGGGCAGCTACCGGAGGCACGGCTCTCACCGGCCGCTTCTGGGAACGTCCCGGCGCCTTACCAGCCGACAGCGAGGATTAGCGCCGCCGAAAGACGTCAGCAGAGGATTGCAGGCGGCTGCAGCGGCGGCGGCGGCGGCGGCGGCGGTGGTGGTTCAGTGGCATCTGCCGACCCGACCCCAGCTCCGCTGCCACCCGCTGTTACCTGCCACTCTCCGCCCAGCGCCCACCCGCCTGTCGACGGCCGGCTGACCGGCTGTCCGACCGGCCGGCGCCGCTCCGACGCGCTTTACATACGACCTCTGCAGGGCCGCCGATCGGCACGCCGCTCACGGTCGACACGCCCGCACGGCCGGCAGGGATTCCCACGGTGAAAGCCGGCCGGGGTTGATGCCGCCCCTGCCGCCCCCTGCCGCCCCCTGACGCTCCCGGGCGCTCCGGGCGGTAAGCCGTGACCCACCCCGGGGGCCGCCCGCGGTAGCCCACCGAGGGTCCATCGAGGCCTCGGTTCGCTCCACCCGGGCCGAGCTGGTGGTTCAGCTGGGGGTCAAGCTGGGGGGTCAGAGCAGGGATCTGCAGCTGACAAGGTGCACGGCAGCTCCATCCGTCAGAAGGATCACAGATAGACACCGGCTGACGGTGCAAAGCGGCACCGAGAGCTGCTACTGTCCGTCACCGCAAAGATGCCGCCGTCGCCGCCAGCACCGCCGAGGGGCCGGGCCGCGGGGGGCCAGGAACTCAGAGACGCCTGTACCGGCGCTCCTGACGCCGGATGCGGCCGCCGATCAAAGAGCCCCAGGGAGGGAGTGCCGTTGGCAACGAGGGCCTAGGGAGGGACGCGGGTGTGTTCAGTACACAGTTTCGGTCCGAATCGGCCATCAAAACTTCCGAGAGCTGCATTCCTGCGCTCCAAGTGGGCAGTCGATGGTGGGGATGGGGGGAGGGGGAGGGGGCTGAGGTCCATCGCGGGCCAACAGAGATGGCCGCTCGGCGCAGGCCGAGTTAGAGTAATAGGCAATGAACGCCAGTGGCAGATACACGGCGATAACCTTGGCATTTGGAGGTCAAGAAGCTTGACATTTGGCCACTGACATGCAAAGTTTAAGTGTCTGAAAACAGTCAATTGGCAGCGAAATTATCTTTGAAGGCCATATTAATCTCGCGCAGAAAATTGCATCCGCCTCTGTGTGCAATATGCATGCGGTAATGGTGCATATCATAAGAGCGAGGTAATGTTTTTGTTAAGCTCTTAAACAAGAGGCCTGTTAACGTCAGCAGTTAGCTGACGTCTTCCAAATTTCGCCACAATTTCAGCGACGCAGTAAATTGGACACATTTAGACGCCGAGCACTCAGCATGGCTTGTGGCTTAGTTAGCCTCTTATCTCAGCCCGAATCCCCTTACCATGAAGGGAAAGGCTGGCAAGGACATTTTTTATGTGGGGGTGGTCGCTCCAGTCGAGTTTAGCCGCTCACCGTGGCGAGATAGCAGTTGGCTTGTCCTCTCTAATATACCTAAATGCTTAGCTTGTTATACCGCTGAGCTAGTTCTCGCTACCGGAGCACCTTGTGGTTGGAAAAGCCGCTGGAAACGACCTCAAACATTGTACCTCTGACGTCACCAGCGGCGATAACCCGGCAAATTACTAATGGGAAACAACTAACTGGCGATAAAGAATGCCGTGTAGCATGTTGCGCTGCGCACAATACTCAGAGGACTGTGAACACCTGCAAACAGAGTTCCGAGATCGAGATTTCTAATTCAGAAATAAGCTTGGAAAATTGTAACGATTATGATTCTAGGTACCTAAACTCTTCATCTGAAAGATGATCTACCCACCCAGCCCAAGTAGGAACTGTTCCGTATTGCATGGTGTATTCAAACATTGACAAACAAAATACAAATAAGCTTGGAAATGTGTTTCTAGGAGTTGGACTAGATAAGCGAATGCATGCAAGTGGCGTCACAATAAAAAGATGGACCTTTTACAGAATGAAAGAAAGGAAACATGCTCGTTTTAATCGTATTTCGCACTATCAACAAAACTTCTAAACACACACACACACACACACGCACAATCACACAAGACCAGAGACCGAGTATTGCAGTAAGTGCAATGACACTTGATAAACTCAACCAACAGCACGAAACATGGATAGGTACAGGGACCCACAGTTGAAATGGTCAGATATGTAAGGTTCCGTCCATTTTTGTGTCTCATACATATATGCCAAAAAATGGATAAATATAAATGCAACTAGTGGAAGCGCATTACACAAAGTTTCACTTTTAGCCAAAGATGCATTTCTAAATCTCTAAGACTTTCGAAATATTAGCAAAAAACAGCTTGCCCCGCCGCTCAACGGCGAAAACGGGTTTTGGCTAACTTATTTCGAAAGGTCTGGAGAGTTGGAACACCATTCCCAGCCAGAAATGAAGCCATCGAAAATACGCTTCCATCAGTTTAAGTTGTATTTATCAAATCTTCGAAAAACACCCAGTTGACGCGAAAATAGACGGGTACCTTATATATAACAATTTTCCCAGGGCACTAGGACATACAATACTGGAAGAAAACAATATTCTTCGTTGTAAAGCAAAATTATTCCTTTACAAATAGTGATACTTTTTTGGGAGAAATTCCTGTAGTCGATACTGCACTACCAGATTCGCATGTCGTATTAGATCTAATATAAGCAGCTCGATAGAAATTCAATTTCCGGATTCCAATTCTTCTTTTAGACTTTATGAAATATTCATGCATGAAATTCAATGTGTGCGATACCATGCTCAATCTGATTTTAGCGTATAGCACATTCTTGGGAGGGGAGCCTGGCCTAGCTTTGAATGCCTGGCCTAGAATATCACCTGGCCTAGCTTTGAATGCACGTCAAATGCCCATTCTAGTACATACCTTCGGTCTGCAAACTTGTGTATTTCCTGTTTCAAAACAAAACTACCAACATGGCATGACCACGTGAGTCACGAAAATCGGAAACCTCAACTTAATTGTACGTCCACAGACCGATAATACGCTTGCCAACAGCAAGCTTTACAACTTAACACTCCGACGGGCAGTGCATCTAAACAATCCGCGCGTGCAGCGGCAACATTTTACACTACAGCCATAATGAGCCGCTCGTGCATTTGCGTCACCACCTGACAACGGCTCCAGTTTCGAAAATAAAACACTACCGATAACTGGCGTTGAAAAATGCCGCCACCATAAACTGCCTATCAGCGCGGCTCGCGCCAGGGACCGCATGCGATTCGGATTCATCCAATGCGGATGAACCTCCAGGCGTGATAGCGCACAAATGTTTTATTCACTTTGTTGCATCAGTTGCTGATGCAAGAAATCAGAGTATCAGGCTTCCTTGGACGCGGGGTTTTGTGCTGTATCACTATTCACCTGAAGTGACAATTTACACAGGCGAGGCAGCTACGTCAGAGCGGTGCGGCCGCGTGCCTCCGAGCCCTCGTCCTAGTTCCTGTGCACGCGCAGTACTTCACGCACCCTGCGGCACGTGCGGTCGCACAGAGGTGAAGCTAATCACATACATTTTCGAGGGACGTTCGAGGACATTAGATATTGCGCAGCTAGTGGGATACATAGGGGGGGGGGGGAGGGAGAAGGAAGCAGTGAACTGTTCGTGTTTCTGTCTGTAAATTCTTCTGAAGACAAACAGTTTTGCCAGACATCAAGGAAGGGATCTTGAATGCATGTTATCCAAGGCTCAGCTTACGTACTTCTTGCATGCATACGTTCTTCTTTTGTTTCTCGCATTCGTGTTAATCGTGCATTACTATATATTCATGCATCCATATTAATAATTTGTGGAAAGGCTCAGCCAACAAAAGGAACATTTTGCTTTTTGGTTGATAACGTTCAGCCATAAGATCCAAGCGGGGCGGCTGCAGTTTTCTGAAATAGTCAGCGGAGCAGTGTTACATTTTTTTTATTTACAAAAACCCCGTTGACGTTACAGTGCGTTTTTTCAAAAGGCATACGGTAATAGGAACAATATCAGAATTATCACATACAGGCAATGCATGTCTCTATAAAACAATCGTCTGTGTCTTTCGATTGCATTCATTTTCATTAAAGACAACGAGGATAATTGGCGGATGGCACTTTTGACCGAATGCATTTTGGAAAAAAACGCACCCTGGCTGCAATACGTTCAAATTTGGTACAGATTACTGGATCGGTAACACCTATATCTAAATATTAAACTTCGCCTTGGCTTTACACAGTTTTAAACTTTGGTCATCCGAATACTGCTTAATTTAAGAACACCACCAATTCGGCTGCGGCGTTGGCACTTGCCTCTCTTCTGCGGCCAACCACCAGCCGCTCTCTCACAGGCTCTCTCACAGCCTCTCTCTCTCTCTCCGTGCCATCGCCTGTGGTGACGGCGTCGGAGAGCGGAGGCGGAGGGCGGAGGCGGAGGGCGGACAGGGCGAACAGGTTCGGCCGCCGCCGCGGCGCCGCCGTCCGTCCCCGGCGGCAACACATTCTCGCCGTATATGGCCCGGCCGGCGACCTGCGCGATGACCTGCGCCGCGCCGCCAGCCCGACAGACGCCGAAAACACGGCCCTAGTCCCAGCCAGACGGCGCCGGCTCCGGCCGGTGCTCGATCCATCTTCCTCTCCGGGCAGATCGGTCCACGACGCTGCGCCACCCCGACGCGTAGATAAATTATCACACGCGTCTGAGTGGTCCCTGGGCGGCGCGGGAGGCACGATTGAAGCCTCTCTATCGTCCTTCTTTGGGCGACGGCACGACGTCGATTGACTGCTCGAGGGTCCGCTGTCTACAATGAAACTTGAACTCAAGCCGCCGCCGCCGGGAGTCGGTATATTCACGACGGCCGCGAAATGCGGCACGATATCTCCGGCGCAGTCACGGGTACGTCCCATTTCCTTTGGTAATTACTTGCATCAGCAGCATGATGCAACGTCAACAATGATGAATAAAGTATGCTACTCTATCGCGATGAGAATTCAGATTCAGGTTTGTCTCTCGGTAACGGCGCCGCTTCAGAGTTATGGAGGTCGTGACTAAGGCTGACCATGTCCAGCTGGCGCCGAAGCCAGTGCCTCCTTCCAGTGTCATCTTCGGCTTCGGCAAAGGCTATTTTTGTCGAAAGCTGAACGTTTTCGGCGCAAGTGGTACTGATACCAGTCCCGGATTCTAATGCACAGGTAAAGCTTAAACACGAACAATTTTCCAGATTTAAAAATGAACACAACGCTGATTTAGAAACGTCGACAGTCGTTTTTCAGATGGTCGTATTTTTATCGGACGCTTTGAACATGACACTGTGTGAGCCGTTTGGGCACGACATGGTCTGTGTACTGGATGTCCGGTAACACGTGTACCGTCTGTCTTCGATTGAGTCTGGCCTGCTGTTTGGCAAGTCACGATGAACATGACAGGGACACAGCTCAGACCTCACTTTGTACAGGCCATGTCTAAGATTCATTAAGATTCGAACATTACCATTTTACACAAATAATGTTCCGGTATTTAATGGAACAGTATAATAAAACATGGTGCGTGTCCGGTTCATCAGCATTTTTAGCAGTTTTTTTCAGTTCAGTAAAAGAAAACGGCACGTGGCACACCGCTCCGGTTTTCACGTCTGAACCGGCCACAGCCGTGCAGCCATTGAATATGCCTGGGACCCAGTCACAACTGCAACGCTCACGACTTTGTGCCAGGCGCCAGCAACAGTGCGACTCCCATACATGTGTTCCAGATACCATGTCTTTCCCATGCCTCCAGGCCGGTCACGACTGCAACTCCCACCATGCTTCTGGCAGCCACGTCTGCAGCTGGCATGTCTCTGCTCCGGTCCCAGCCGCAGCTCCAATGTCCTCTGAAGGACCCGTGCAGCTCCCAGGACTCTCTTCTCACCACATCGCAACTCATGTGCCTCTGTGCTTGCTGTAGCTGTAGCCTGTGGCTGTAGTTCGGTCGGCCACATTTGCATTTCGCATGTCTGTATCTCACTTATCAGCCGGAGCCTCCAGCTCCCACGCGTCTTTGTTCCAACCGCAGTCCGTTGGTCCGGAGATGAGCACTGAGTAGTGAGAAGCTGTCCGGTACCCGGCTGGGTCGAGGCCGAATTCCTGCCGGCCAGCCAGGCAGATCGCGTCTGAGCCGGACCCGACACGGTCCCAGCACGTGGGAAACCCGAGCTGTTTGGGCGGCACGGGCCCGGCGGACCCGTGGCCGACGCAGGACTCAGCTGCTGGGTCGGATCAGCGCAGCCCTGGTCAGAGCACGGACTCGGCCGCCACCGCGGGGCCCACGCAGGTCAACGGGCTCAGGCAGGTCACCGGGTTCACGCAGGTCAGTGGGGCCATGCAGGTCAGCGACAGTCGGTCGGACCGGCCCCATGCGGGTCAGGTGTCGGGGGGTACGGCCACACCCAGGTGCAGCCACACCAAGGGCGTAGGTCAGGAGTGGGACGAAGGCACGACCCCGGCTCGGACTGCGGTGGCAGAGTCGCAGACAGGAGGCAGGCCCAGACAACTATGGTACGAAATACGGGACAAGATATAGGGCAAGTTCGGCAACACGACTAATTCACTTTCCGACAAAGCAAACGTATTCGCTCTACGACGAATTCGCCGCCCGTGCGTCCTGAAACAACCTGTTTGTCACATGCTGCGCGATCTCACGTTTGCCTATACTAATACTTCGTAACACAACTTTGCATTTTTACCGAACTGCGCAGATGCACAAATCATTATTTTTAAAATCATGATTCTTCCACGATTACATTTGCAATAATTCGCTCTGCAGAAGAAATTCGCTCCCCCGACGACTGGTTTGGACATTCGCTCTCCGACTGAGCCGATTCGTCGGGCTAACTCGCCCATTCGCCGCTCTGTCGTGTTGTCAAACGCCGACAAATGAGAGCGAATATTCTGTGACGCCGACTAATTAGTCATGTTGCCTAACACGCCTAAAGGCACAGCGCGTATCTGTCATACGGAAAAGCGAAATGAGAGTGGAGAAAAACGGCGCCGTCAGATGAGCATTGGCGTGTTATTTGAGAAAGTTACACGACAACCAGACAACAGCACGGGACAGTTTCCGTCTCAAAACACCAAAACGTGGACCTTCTAAACTTTTATCAGAGCCAGACAAATATAAACTGGCATATTCCTAATACGGATATCAAAATAAAATGCCACGAAAATGAATGCAGAAACAAAAAAAGCTGTGGTGAGGAAACTGATACCAGCCTATCATTAACTTGGCATCAGGATAACACAGACTTAATTTGCATATCAATTCTAAGTTCTAATTGTTTTCAAGTCTTTGCGGTTTGCGCTAAACAAAGATATAATCTGAGCTTAAGGCTGTTGACAAGTGAATTTTGGAGGTCTTCATCGGTGTCTGACCAAACCTGATGACCAGTACTAACTGGTCGAGTACAAACAGACCTACTTGTGAACAGACGACACAGAGGCCACCTTCTGACCTCCCTGTCCAAAAAGTCCAAACTGACCGCAATTCCACAGACAAAATATCGTCGCCGGCCGGAACAAACATCTTCTCGCAGCCCAGCAACAAAAACTGTTTGCGGCAACTCGGCAGTGATGACTGACATTTGTTTAAGTATATATTTACTGAAGCCTGGAGGTGCCCCATATTGCGTCAGGAGCCTTCTATATAGACTACGCAGTACACATGTGTTCAATGCCACACGTTCCCAGACATTACATCGAGTTTGAACAACATCATATATTATTTCTAATCAAGGTCACCCAGAGCACGACATAGATTTTGTCGACATCGCTTTCGCGGAAAGTATAAATAGAAGCAAACATATATGCGCAACATCCAATCAACCCGCCCATTTACCATCCGATTAGAATGTTCGGCTATTCCGATCCATGGCTGTTCAGCTATTCAGATATGAATAGGCACCTGTTGAATCTACTCAGCTTATTCCGTATGCTCTGCCAGAATCGTTCGCCCTCGCCCTCGCTGCCCGTCCCAGTTCCTACAACGACCAACTCCCCTGCGCCCGCGGTCGATCCAAACAAGCCCAAGCCACACAAATATCTCCGTCCCGATCCGTATCCCGCTCTCCGAGAAACCGACCCACTCGCGCCGTCCGTATACAGACCCGACTGACGTCACTCGTGCGTGCTGACCTGCCCAAACCGAAACGATAGCGTCACATCGACACCCTTACTGTGAAGTCATCAGACCCCACCAGTGACGTCAGAACGCCCTTCCAGCGACGTCAGTGCTCCTACGCGGGTCCCGCTCCGCCCTTCGCCGATTCGATGGGCGCTGATGGAGTCGTTCAGATGACAACTAAATTGCCGTAACAGGGTGACGTCGACGCCGCGCCATCAGAGCGACGCGTCACCAGTGTCGCTCTGACACTGATGTCGCGTCATTGGTATGGGTCACCTGAAGTGGGCGGCCTCGTCCTTGCCATCCAGCTCGTTCTTGTGCAGCTTGCAATCGGGAATGTTTGTCGGATCGTGTCAACGGCGGTGGGACGGGTCGTTCTGCAACGCTGCCAACAGGCTGGTCTTCGAACCGCCCACGTGAAAGCCGCCTCTCTGGCAAATTATCTGAATACCTATGCGGCCTTGCAAGGTAGCCGAGTTGCCAGAATCCAGGCGCCCGCAGAGATCGGCTCCGATTACCCGTGACGGCTCCGATAATGATTAATTAGCGGTTTGTTGTGGTGACATGGCGCAGTGACGGGCCGGGGGCTGTCTCCTGTCGTGTTCTGCGATGAGGCGTAACCCGCTGACAGCAAGCGTCACCCGATCATACACCACACGAACGCTACGTGGAAGGGCATGACACCCATAATGCGGCATCGATCACAATGCCTGTCCTGGAAAATACCACACAAAACGCAACGCATTATCTATTTTATCCTCGGTTTCGCGGTAGCATCCCTGCGCGAAGTCCAGACAAAAATAGCCAGCAAAAACCTTTTAGCCAAAGGGCGCATCATCGGAGCCTGCAAGGCGGAAGTTTGGCTGATTTGTTCGCCACCCCGTCATTGGTGGGAGGCCGCTCCGCCGTGCCTCCCACGGTGCGGAGAGACGCCGTCTCTTGGCACGCACCCCGCCCCCGGCAGGCCGCCGACTGACGACACCCCTGGCAGGCACGGCTCTACACGGCTGGACGGCACGGCACACTGCCGAGAATGACGAAACACGGCCGCAACGCCGAAAGGCCGTCTCTTCTCATCAGCCGACAGATGAAGCCTCTCAAATAAAGTAATATAGCAAAAAATAATTAAATTTTAGTGCCAAGTGAAACCCAGAAACGATCAGAATGATAAAATCATTGAAGAATAAACCACCGCGGACCACATAGATAAATAAGCGGGTTAAATTATAAAACAAAACAACCGCTGCAGTCGCCAAATTATGATTTAAGCTGTTCCTAGAAGGCTTTCATGAGCAGTTGAACATTAATCTCATTATTGTCCGGCTTAAGTTGTCAATTTCAACATATTTTCTATAGCTTTCATAGCGCTGCATCAGCATGCAATCTCTCTTACCGTGCTCATAAGCTCAAGTCACTTCTGGAATTGCACACTAATCACCCTGGCAGCCCATCTGGCAACCCTCGCCGGGCGTCAGCCACACAGAGGACGCCTGGGTTTTACGTCTATCCGTGTGCATGGCAACACGAGACCCGTCCGCTGCTCATCCGCCCGTAAATGGAACCTCAAATGTCTGTAATTGCCGCGTTACAAGCTGCTGACATCCACACAGCTACCCTGCAGCCAGCGCGGGCCGCCGAGCGGAGCGTCACCCAACCCGCTTCTCTCTCCGCTGTACCGGTAACGAGCCGTGACGCCAGCGGCGGCGGAGAGTGACCGCTGCTGCTGACGTCTACGACACAGACTCAGACACAGACACGGAGACTGGCCTCTGTGTCTCCATGTCCCGCCGTGTAGCAGAGAGCGGAGACATCTGGCGCGGCGACAGCGGCGCTCGCTGGTAGCCGCTGTCGCCGGCCGCAATCCCGTGTTGTGATTAGAAAAAAACGCGCCGAGATTTTCGGAGCACAAATCCCGTTCCAGCAACACGGCCTTCGTCAGATCGTGTGGGAAAACCGAGCGGGCGTTATTCGGAAAACGTCCACCTGGGCAGCCCGGCCGGCTCACTGGAGCCAAATAGCGCATATCAGGTCAGGGCACAGCGCCCATGGTAAATACGACCGCCCCCAGCACGTCCGGGCCGGACCGCTCCCTGGCGCTCCAGCGAGCCCAGACAGAGTCTGGAGATGATCGGCAACTAAGCCGGCGACACGAAAACGCTGCCAGCAGTCGGCAAGGCCCTTCCGCATACCGGGCCGGCGGCCGAGACAGACATCCTCCGCGCCGGGGACTGCCTGGCGCTCCCCGCCGCGCTGGTCTGCCGTCAACCCGGAGCCGGGGTGGGATCGGCGACACCGCCAGCCACAAACCGCCCTCCACCGCCCTCCGCCCCGGCCGCACCGCCCTACCGCCCTCCACCGCCTGCCCCACCGCCATCGGCCTCCCGCCGCCCGCCCGCGCCGAGCGCCCCACCGCAGCTAACGCGCAACAAAGCCCTAAGCCGAACAGATGAGCCACAAAGCGATATCGATGTGCTAAAGCGCTGCCAGACGGCCGTTGAAAGGCCCTCTGTAAGTGACAGCCCTCGGCCCTCGTCTCTCGTCTCTCGGCTCTCGTCTCTCCGGCTCTCGTCTCTCCGGCTCCCGGCTCTCGTCTCTCGTCTCTCGGCTCTCGTCTCTCCGGCTCTCGTCTCTCCGGCTCTCGTCTCTCCGGCCCTCGTCTCTCCGGCTCTCGTCTCTCTGGCTCTCGTCTCTCCGGCTCTCGTCTCTCGTCTCTCATTTCTCGTCTCTCCGGCTCTCGTCTCTCGTCTCTCCGCTCTCGTCTCGCGTCTCTCCGGCTCTCGTTTCTCCGGCTCTCGTCTCTCCTCTCTCGTCTCTCCGGCTCTCGTCTCTCGTCTCTCC
>JARFNZ010054303.1:3170-13765 GCA_031763405.1 Balanus nubilus
GCGCGCCGGTGACACGATCGCCGGTGGGGCGAGGTGGGGTTTTGAGAGGTCTTTGTTATAGTTTTGATACATGACATTTGTGATACGTATCTGCAAGTCTATGTGCACATGCAGTACTCGCAACGCTCCAGTTACTAAGTAACCTGCTATCAGACGTGTCATGTATTTCCATTTCCTAAGCAGAGGCAAGCCCAGCTATAAAATGCAACACTAACAAAAAAAACTAGACTCGACGTATTATTTTCGACATCGTACCATAGAATGTTTGACAAATAATCTCTGCTCCTGCCTGAGCCGACCCTGTGTGGTCTCCGCCTCTCCTCTCCGCCGGCGGCAGGCTGTCCTCTCTGGCCCACTACTACATTCCGCGGGACGGCCACTTCTCCTACTACCAGGAGTTCAGCAACAGCCTGCCCATGGTGGACCACCCGGAGGCGTTCGGCCAGCACCCGAACGCCGACATCGCCAGCAGCATCGGCGACGCGCGCGTCCTGTTCGAGACGTTGCTCTCGCTGCAGCCGGCGGTGGCGGCCGCCGCCGACGGACTGAGCTCAGATGATAAGGTTGGCGAGAGGGGGGAGGGGGAGGGAGAGAGAAGCCTGGGCCCTGGTGTAAAATGGGTCGGTTGGTAGAGTGCTGGGGGGGGGGAAGAAGATAGGACATGGGTACTTGGGTCTTGGGGGCTGCTCTTGTGTGAGGTGAAAGCTGATTGATTCAGTGATGATCTGAACCAGAGGCGGCTAACTTTGATCGCATGTTCATTGTTCAGCTCATATATGTATGTATATATGAGCTGTATATATGAGAGTATGAGATTAGTTTGTATATATGAGATTGGTTATTATGTAGCAAGCTGCTGCTTTGTTTTAGCAAGTGTAGATGTATGTGTCTTGACTTGAGCGGACAAAACAGGCAAATATGTGCCTCATGTATTCCTGAATACACATTATTATTATTATTATTATTATTATTATTATGTATATATGAGATTAGTTTGCATAACATGCATATCGTTTACCTGTTCAGTGTTCACTCACATTGGTCGATTGGTAAGACCATCTATATCTATGGTCAACTGGTGAGCACCGTCAGATAGCTGTGGCTTCGCTCCTTCTCAGGTGATCGGTCTCGCCAACGACGTGCTGACCAAGATGCCGGAGCTGATCGACTTCGAGAGCACGCAGAACATCCTCTCCAACGACCCGTGCCCGCTGAACGTCGTGCTGCTTCAGGAGGTCAGTGACCTGTGTGGACACGTTGAACGTCGTGCTGCTTCAGGAGGTCAGTGACCTCTGTGGACACGCTGAACGTCGTGCTGCTTCAGGAGGTCAGTGACCTCTGTGGGCCCGCTCAACGTCGTGCTGCTTCAGGTCAGTGACCTCTGGGCCCGCTGAACGTCGTGCTGCTTCAGGAGGTCAGTGACCTCTGTGGGCCGTTGAACGTTGTGCTGCTTCAGGAGGTCAGTGACCTCTGTGGACCGGTCACCTCCCGTCCGGCTGGGTCGTAGACTGTCGATTGGTTCGCTAAACTCGGCAACGGAGATTGGAGCACCGCGTTATGTGTTCTGAGCTACTTTTTCAGACACCTGTGATTTGCTACGTAGTTCGTGTTGCGTATATAAGGTGGGTTGTGCTTCATTTGTGTTATCCAAAGGTGCTAAAATGTGAACGCGTTCATCGCTCTGGCAGCCTGTAAACGCATGCATATGTATGCATATAATCGTACGCAGTTGCACAGTTTTGTCACTTAATTTTCAGAATGATATAACACTCCACGGTTTGTGCGATTGATGGAATGAGTCGATCAAACTCGAACACGACATCCTGGAGGTTGTGGACTATGTTGACCTAAGGCTTGTATGTGTTTGTCGCGCTGTAGATTCAGCGGTACAACGTGCTGCTGGTGATCATCCGGCGGTCACTGGAGGACCTCAAGAAGGGCATCAAGGGCCTGGTGGTGATGTCCTCCGACCTGGAGGAGGTGTTCGTTTGTGTGCTAGAGGGTCGCGTGCCGCCGCCCTGGCTCAAAGGTCAGTCCATGGCGGGTCGACACCTTGGTTGTTGGCTGGTTGGACTGTTGGCTGGAGAGGCGCACGCCTTGACTTGATGGTAAAGCTGAGGGTGCCGCCACCTTGGATTGAAATTCACCTTTCGTGTGAGAGCACCCTAGTTTTGATTTAAGTTGGTGGGGAAGGAGTCGTCCTACTAACGGGTGTCTACAAATTATTGATAAAAAATGTTGTCGGATACCAGTGAAGCTTCGCAGGTTCCTTGTCTGTCAATATTTATTTTTAGGTATTAAATATCTTATTGATTTTATTACTCGTTCTCTATCACGGATCTTTTCTGGTAACGGTTACTTCATAAATGAGGAGCTCAACAAGTTTAATTGTTCACACGGGTATATTTTGTGTTCTATTTTGCTCACTAAGCTGACGCTATCCTAGCTTCGGTCTATAAAACAATTATGATGTTTTTGAGGTAGCAGGTCTGCTGAGAAGGGTGGGGGCTTGGGAGGCATCTCTTAGAACCTAGCATCAACATGACCAATTGAAAAGATCTGCTCACTTATGCCTGTACGTATGTACGTGCTGTCGTGAAACTGAGATGGTGCCCTGCAGATGGTTCACCAAGGCACAGATGGTTTGACCATTGGCGCGATGCTACCAAGTTTGACGATTATAGGTATAACTGGTTAAAACTAGTGTCTCAATAATTAGTGGACTGGACATCTGTTACCCTGACTTGAAGGGCTTGGATACATCTGTATTGTATCCAAGGCCTTGGAATATAAATACCTTGGATATATCTGTAAGTTTATGCCATTCCTAGACCTAAATAGGAGTGACCTACGTTACATTTACAATTACACACATTGAAAACCATATGAGCGGGTCCTGACTTCTCTCGGCCATTTTTAACTGCAATACAAATCGTGTTACGCCCTCCATACGCCTTCTCCGTCGCGTTTCGCGTATCCGGCCCATTGCACGGTGTTCTCAATATTAGAGGAGCATTGCCATCAGATTGCCCGAGGCCCAGATAAAATTTATTCACCAAAATTCCTCGAGCTGCAGGTGCAGTCGAGGCCTTGGTCAAGGTCGCAGTGTCTCCAGGTGAAGGCCGTTTATCTCCAGATCAATCTATGATTCCTTCTTTCCATTGACGAGGCATTTTCAAGATCGGTATGCTCTATACAGATGAATGCAGGTGTTATGTTTAACTCGGCAATTTGTAATCACGCTTAGAACAGTAAAGACCAAAGTTGCCCGTCATGTCAAACCCAAACGTTCCGGATCGTAAGTCCTCTGGAAAGTCGGCGCGATTTTCTACCTCTGTCTCGTTCGGTGGTGGCCTGCCCTCCATAGAAGAAGTGTCTCCATCACTGCGTGTTACCGCCGAAACCATCCACGATTCTCACAATGACAGCGCGAAAACGAGCGTCGTGGTGCCCACTGGCGCAGCGCGATGGCGCCGGGCTGCGGCCGGCTTACAGCCGGTGTCGCATGCCGACTCCTCGTCTTCTTACGACGCTGACCACGAGCATCGGCACACCTCTGTCAAAGACATAGGCGCAGCCGCCTTCAAGCTGATCAGCGGTCGGACCAACATCCGGCGCTGGATCGACCAAGTAATGAAGAAATCAGGCGGCGCCGGCAGTCAGGACGAGGCCGAGTACGTGGCCCGCCGGTTTCTGTTCGAAGACGCCGACCGTCGCTACGATCAGGGAGCGGGCGTCTCAGACGCCGGCACCGTGGAGGACTTCAACGAGGTGGTGGACGTGGACGAGGCGCGCGTAGAGACGTTCGTTTCGCAGGAGCTGGTCGGACACCTGACGAACAGCAAGACGTTCAACTTCTCCATCTTCCTGATCATCGTGTTCAACTCGGTGCTGATCGCGATGCAGACGTCGGACGACCTCACTGAGCGATTCTCTCTTCCGTTCTCCGTCATCGATCAGGTCGTGCTCACTATCTTCATCTTCGAGATCGCCATCAAGTGGTTCTACGGCTTCTTCTCGTTCTGGCTTGGTGCCTGGAACATCATCGACTTCGTCGTGATCTTCATCTTGCTCTTCGGCAACAACTTCACCTACCTGGCCAGCTCTCGGCTGCTACGGCTACTGCGTGTTCTCCGTGCGTTCCGCAGTGTACGATCCTTCAGCACGTCACTGGAGAGCCTCTCGCTGGTGGTTGACACGATCCTGCACTCGATCCCGGATATGGCGAACGTCTCGCTGCTGCTGCTCGTCTTCATGACGGTGGCAGCCGTCATCGGCGTCACCGTGTTCGGCGACGACTTCCAGGAGCATTTCGGCAGCCTCATGGACGCGCTGTTCGTCTGCTTCATCTGCGTCACCGAGGACGGCTGGGTGGACATCTTCACGCCGATGCGCGACTCGAAGAACGGCAACGTCGCCATCTCCTCGGCCATTTACTTCCTCTTCCTGGTGATGATCGGCGCGTTCGTGTTCTCGAACCTCATCGTCGCCGTGGTGGTGACCAACCTCGAAATCGCCATGAAGGACTACACCGAGGAGAAGAGTGCCGAGCGCGGCGCCCTCTTCAGCAGCTATCTCACCGGCTCCGTCGGCGGCGCAGGCGACGACGACGACTCTGCCGCCGTCGAGCCGGCCGACGACTGCACCGTCAAGGTGGTGTCGGTGGACGGCCTGCTGACGGAGAACTCTGAGCTGGTGAGCGGCCAGCGACCGGTACAGGTGCCTCCCGCCCGCCGGCCGGACCCGGCCCGCGTGGCCCGCCTCGCCACCGTGCTCGTCTCCCTCCAGGAGAACGTAGCCGAGTACGCGGCGATCCGGGCCGACCTGGCGCGCGCCACGACTATGGTGGCTGAGCTGGACGAGCTGCTGCAGCGCCAGCTGGTGCCGGAGGACCAGTGGGACCCTGCCGAGCGACTCCGCCGCGCCAGCCAGATACTGCCGCGTACTTCACTCCCCGTCCTGGCCGCACACAGTTCGATCAGCGCTCTGCCGGGAGATATCCTGTCGCACATGGAGGCGATACAGCTGATGCGGGCGTCGGAGGCCGGCGCGCGCACCGCCTCCAAGGGCATGCTGAGGAAGATCTCCAGTGTGCTACTGGGCAGGGACCGCGGCGGTCGGCCCGGCCAGGACGCGGCCGAGCGACGCAGCAAGCCCCTCCACAGGATGAATCAGTACTGAGAGATGGGAGGGAAGAGGGCCTGACGGGCTTAATGAAGTAAAGGCGAGGCCAGTGACAGTATGAGGTGAAATAGCATGGGACTCAGTGATCATGGCTTGTTGTTGTTCGATGAGTTAGTGTACGCCTGTGGAGGTAATCTCTGAAGCCGAATCAAGCGTAATGTCATGTGTGTGCGGTGAGGTGATGTGATTGTTGACTATTCTGGATCGTTACGTTCGTGTGTCTGTTCTGTGATTCACTATCGTGACCCTGACTACGGCTCGTCATAGGTGGCATATTATTGGACTAATATAGGCATGTTTGCAACTATGCTTTGATTGAGATGCTCCATGTAAGTAACGCTGTGATACATCGGGAATACGCTTGTCAGAGAACCATGAGCTTTCCGAACCACCAGCTACTTCAACCCGACATTCCTCTAATCACTGACAAACCCGGCACACATTCGACACAGGTTTTGTTACCGGAGCGTCGCACACTGGTTGGAAGTGCCGCATCCGGCTGCACCACCATATCTGATCCGTCCCCCTGCCTCTCCCGGCAGCATACCCGTCGATGAAGTCGCTCGGCTCGTGGACGCGGGACCTGGTGCAGCGCGTGGAGCAGTTCTCTGAGTGGTCGGAGCGGGCGCGGCCGCCGACCGCCTTCTGGCTGGCGGCCTTCACCTTCCCGACCGGCTTCCTGACGGCCGTACTGCAGACGGCCGCCAGACAGCTGCACCTCAGCGTCGACTCGCTCGCCTGGGAGTTTTACGTGCACAACCAGAACGACTCCATGACGCCCCTGCTGCCGCACGTGAGTGAAGGGAGACGGGAAGGAGGTAGGCGGGGTACTGGGTGTGGTGGGTGGTTTTGGTTGTCAAGAGTCATCAAGGTGCATACCTGATCGCTGGTGGACTTTGTTCGCTACGAAGTTATTTGGCTGTCTGCCGTTGTATAAGTCGTAATAACTGCTAATCGTTTATTTTCAGAAACTCGCATTGCTTGTCTCGCCTCATGGCAGGCTCATTCGTTTATGAACGTCAAATTGCTAGTCAAACTTGGACAATTGTCTAGCCCCCATCTGGTCCGTTGTTCCGCCGCCAGGAGGGGGTGTACATCTGCAGCATGTACCTGGAGGGTGCCGGCTGGGACATCAACAAACGCTGTTTGGTCGAGGCGGCGCCCATGCAGCTCGTCACCGCAATGCCTATTGTCCACTTCAAACCCGTCGAGAACAAGAAGAAAAGCGGAAAGGGTGAGTGGGTCGGCTGTTGGGTCTATGATGGTAGCTGTCATCACCGGGAAAATACGTTTGCAAACGAGGTTTCGTTAGTACTAATCGCATAGTGGCATAAATGTCACTTGCGCTCAGGAAGGTCACGATTTTGTTTCGAAGTGACAGACTCTGATATTTACAGAAGCTTTTCTTAAAATTGTACTCTGTGCATCGTTATTTACCAGCGGTGCTCGACTCTGCACGGCAGGTCTGTACGTATGTCCTGCCTACTACTACCCGGACCGCTCCGGCACGGGCCACTACCCCTCGTTCGTGGTGGCCGTGGACCTCCGGTGTGGAGAGTCGCCCTCGGACCACTGGATCCGACGGGCGGCCGCCCTGCTGCTCAGCCTCTCAGACTAGCCGGGCACCTCCGCTGTGGAGGCTGATGGAGAGTCGCCCTCGGACTACCGGTTCCTCTTGCTCAGTCATGCCAAAGGATAACCGTTTTCTTGATAAGGTAAGAACAAGTTTCTTCTAATCATGCATCCAAAGGAAACGCTAGTGATTGGAGGTCGGTTTTGTAAATATGATGTCGGTGTATTTGTAAACGACGTGATAAAGAGTTTTGTGGTCGGGGCTCAAGAATTGGGTTGAAATTAACGGAAGCCCGATATTCCAATACCCGAATGTTTAACGAACAGAATGTCAATACGTATGCATGTATACAATATACATGGATAGCGTTGGCCACGAACTGTGATAGCATGGAATTAGTAAGAAAAAAATCATCTCGCGTCTTGTCGTGTATATAATTCCACTGTAGTGTTGTGTTATAATGCTTCCTTTCAAACTTATTGATTGCCTACGCTGTACTTAATTGTAATAATGCTGACTTATGTATTTATCCGAAGGCCAGTCGACATATGACGGTTTTTGCTGCTGTAAGCGTATGTTCAAGTGAACTGTGAAAACGTGAGTGATAATCTAGTCATGATACTTGTGTTTTGTTGTTATGATGTTCAAAGTGCCACCATTGGTACCATAAACATATCTCTTTGAAACATGTGCTTAGTCATGAAACATGTGCTTAGTATTCACAAGTTTTGTTCGAAATACAGGAATGTATTGGTCATTACAGGTTATTGGTTGAATTAATATTGAATTGGTTATTATATACGACCAAAACGAGATAGTCATTGGGTAATGAGCATTGATCTATGTAGACCTTGTCTATTTTAATACTTCCGTCCTTAAGTGATCGCGAAAATTAGTACTTACACGCGATAGAATACCTATTGCACCAGCTGACCTCCGCAAAGCTCTGAGAACCCGGCTGAAACCCACTTTTATACGACATACTGTTACAACACTTGAATGCCTCGGATACACCGGCCAGGCAGCGCGTCCATCCGATGTTTAATATTACATACCACATATGCATACCATCATTCCGTCAGTGTCTGTGTGAGCGCGGGTCGGGTGTTATCTCTGGCCGCGGCAGCTGGGAGCCCTCGGCGGCGTTGCCGCCGCGGTACCGGCCGAAGGTGGCCAGCAGCAGATGGCGCGCAGCGTCGGCCGTGTACTGTGCCTGCTGCGGTGTGCCCAGCTGCGGGTTCACCTCCACCACGTCCATGGAGCGCAGCGTGCCCCACTTGCAGACCTCCTCCATCACGGTCTGGCCCTCACGGAGGCTCAGACCGCCACGCACTGAAACAGGACGGGACAGGCTCAGACCGCCACGCACTGAAATGGAGGACGGGACTGGGGCAGGTCGCCACGCAGTGAAACGGAGAGGCGGAGAAGTGTTGGCTCAGCTCCCACGGATTGGAACAACGACAGAGCAAAGTTGGGTACTTGCTTGTACTCCTTAAACGCTGTGTGTTACGATACCCGGATCAATGGACGTATTTTGAACGTAAACCAACCTCCCCGACACCCGGACTTCAGGGATTCTGGCAATGCAGTGCAGAAGGTGAAGCTATCGCATTTCATTAATGGGCTGGTAAATACCACGAAATCGACACCAACGTCAATCAGAGTTCGAGCTATGCGGCTGTCGCGGGACACTCGACGTGGATTCTGCGTGCTGACCGAGTTCTTCCAGTGACGTCACACGGGATCTGCTCCGCTGTCCACTAACCTGGAGTGCCGGTGCACGGCGCCTCGGCCGGGTCCAGCGCGTCCACGTCGAAGCTGACGTGCAGGGATGAGTCGGCGCCGACGCCGGCCCCCAACTGGTCCAGCGCCATCTCAACCACCTGGCGGACAAAAGGAGAACTACGTAGAACAGCCGCCTGGCGGGCTAAAGGAGGGCTACATAAGACAGCCGCCTGGCGGACCAACACGGTGAATTAACCGGTTTGCAGCGCAAAATAAAATGCATGAGGAAGTTCCTTCGAACAAATGTTCGGAGTTCCAAGAAATGTTCAGCCCGGAAAAATCGTCCCGACAAAAATATTCTGATTTCATGATTGTCATGTGGCGAAAGTGCAAGAATGAGCGAAGCTTACCAGCAGTCATTACGTCCTCTTACCTTATCGATTCCGAGTCTGTCGATTTCTCGCATAGCGTAGGCTCGGATACCCAACTCCTGAATGGCAACCCTCTCTAGAGGATCGACGGCACGCAGTCCGATGTAGACCAGTTTGGACGGCAGCAGACAGGGCTTGCACCAGCGCAGGTCGGGCAGGTCCAGATGGAAGGCTTCCATGCCTCGCATTAGGAACGACAGCGGCTTGCCGTGGAAGTTTCCAGAGTCGGAAGTGAGGGCTGAGGGTGGAACGGGAAAGGTCCGGATGAAAATGTAGCATCATTTCAACCTATCTGTAGGGACAGGTCAGCGGGCAGCGGGCAGAACTGCACTAACAATTAACTAACGGCCGTATCTGTCCTTATTACCCATACCGTCCTGGTTATCTTATACTATCAACACTAATAAATCAGACAACACAACATAATCAACATTATCTTTCGCTGAGAAGCTGCTTCAATGTCAGCACTTTCTCCTCCACAAAAATATCATTTACCGTCGCTGCACTCCACTTGGGAGGCTCGAAACCGAAGTTTTCACTACCACGAGTATCATTTAATGTAAGTACCACCCCACTCCGCCCGATGCCCAGGCTACCCCACCACTGCGCCCCGTCCCCGGCCGGTCCGTAAGGGACGATCACGGACGTCTCACAGTATCACAGTGTTCTATGACCGTGGGATGTCTGCTCACGTGTGTTGATGTCAGCGTGAGCGTCCACCCAGAGGACGGCCAGCTTGTCGTGTCGCACCGTCTGGCCGTGGCCGTGGATGGTGCCGATGGCGATGCTGTGGTCACCGCCCATCGTCACCACCACATCGTGCTGACTCAGCGCCGATGACACACGCGCCGACAGCTGCCGGGGGGGAGGCTGAGGTCAGCACTCAGGTCAGGTGTCGTGCCCCGGGAGGGGGCAGGTCAGGTCGGATGGGACGGAGAGGGTGTGGTGCTGCAGCTACGGAGAGAACGAACAAAAAGCAGTGGAGTCGATACATTCGATACACTTGCAGAACTTGTAATGTCAGGAGCCGATTCGAGACATTCGACACGTTCGTTACATTCACATGTGCGAATGTACCGAATGTGTCGAATGTCTCAAGGCGGCTGTGTGGACCGTTCGACACATTCGTCCAAACGGCATTCTTTGCAGCCGACTCGAGACATTTGTCACATTGACATGTGCAATATACGAATGTCTCGAATCAGTATATGAATCAATAAACGATATCTCTAATATGCACGTGAATGTATGGAATGTGTTGAATGTCTTGAATCAAATTGTTTGTGAGCAGCCGATTCGAGACATTCGACACATTTCTCATTTACATGTACGAATGTATCAAGTGTGTCGAATGTCTCGAATCGGCTGATAACTTTACAATTTCATTCGAGACATTTGACACATTTGTTACATCGTAAATTGTACAGTGAATGTGACGAGTGTGTCGAATATCAGTCATTAAAGTCAGCTGCATATAATACCGTTTTGACGAATGTTTCAAACATATCGAACTGTTCACAGCCGATTCGAGATATTCGACCCATTCGATTCGTTCGTTCAGGTGAATGTAACGAATGTGTCGAATTGGCTGCTAATTTAACCCTATTCCCTGCGGGCGGCCAGAGAACCGCTTCCCTGCGAGGGGGCAGATTCTGGGGGGGGGGGGGGGGGGGGGGGGGGGG
>JARFNZ010054414.1:0-22868 GCA_031763405.1 Balanus nubilus
CTCCCTCTCTCCCTCTCTCCCTCTCTCCCTCTCTCCCTCTCTCCCTCTCTCCCTCTCTCCCTCTCTCTCCCTCTCTCCCTCTCTCCCTCTCTCCCTCTCTCCCTCTCTCTCCCTCTATCTCCCTCTCCCTCTCTCTCCCCCTCTCTCCCCCTCTCTCACCCTCCCTCCCCCTCTCTCTCTCCCCCTGCCCCTCTCTCTTCTCTCCCTCTCCGACCCGGCCGCGTCGCCCGGGGCACAGCAGACAGGAAGTTGCAGCCGGTCTGGCGGCTTTCGCGCATGACCCCGTTCGGTCACCGGTCGGTCGGTCGGTCGGTCGGTTTGTGCCGGGCCGGTCTCGGCCGGTCGTGAGGTTGTGAGCTGGCCAGTGACCGCCAGCGAGTTTCACCCCGCCCTGTCCGGGACGGCAGACCGCGGGGAAGTCCGCAGTGTGGCGTGGACTGAGAGAGGGCGCGTCTCTACATACATAAACGTCACACATGGAACAGACTCATGGTCGAGATGAGAGGCGAAAATCGGCTGCGGAGGAACTCGAAAGTGTCTGGGTTGGGGAGGGGGGGGGGGTGTCTGGGGATGGGGTGTCTGGGGTGGTGACGTGCCATATGCATATAACATCGCCACCTCTCCTGCTGTGTTTAACTGAAGACATCTCAAGTGCATTAAAAGCTTAACCTGCGCCCCGCGGGGGAGTCAAAATCTGACCCCTCCCGGATTTTCGGTATAGCTTCAACAAGAACTTGACTTTAAATGAAGTGAAATGAAAAATGTCGATGACCATCGAATTCCACGTCTGACTAGCCCATGAAACATGTGTCACACGGATTTCATATAAGATTTGGACACAGTGACCTTTTGTGACCTGAGTTTGATCTTGGTCTGTACTTGGTATGGAACTTATACTCTAGAAGTACCTTCCCCATAAATTTGTCAGTGTTTTGCTTGAGTTTGGGCTCGCTGCTGTTGGTAGTCTGGTCTCTGCAACCTACAATTCGAAAACATGTGTTTTTTTTACTTTGGCCTGACCTTGAACCGACATTTCACCTTTATCAGAAAATGTTAAGCATGCTTTAGAATAGTATCGTCCAGAGAGTGCGATTACCGTCTTGCGCGTCTCGTTGCGCCTATTGGTTCAGGAGTTAGGCAGGGGGCAGAATCCCCCCGCTGCGGTACGAGTTCGGCTGAATACCCCAGCGGGGCGCGGGTTAAACAGCATTCTTATTAAGAACATTCTGTTAGAGCAATTTCAGCGATGTCGTGGCATGGGATGACTGTGATGCTTGAGGTTGTCTGTATTCATTCGGGTTCAAGTTTGTGTGGCATTGCATTTGGAAGATAGAAGAAGTTACGTGTTTCTGTGCCCCTTTTGAGACCGCCTCGACTGTCTTGCGAGATGACCGCTGAGTCAGACGTGGTGATACGTTTGGTTGGACCTGTCCTGGGATAATCCTCTGGTAGAGGCCCTCGGTGATCGTTATATACCGACCATCTGTCCTTGACAGTCCTAATATGAACCGGGCTGGCTTCATAAGATGCTACGGCTGCAAACTCCAAGGCCACTTCAACTTTTATCAGCCGTTTGACAGAGTTCGTAGATATGGTCTGTGCTGCTCCGAGACCTTGGTGCTCTCGCGGAAAATAACATCTCACTAACTTTGCCATTGTAATGCTATTGACACGCGTCATCGTCACTGGGAATTCCAGCCATATTCTGTGACCTTCAATCACGTAATCCAGTTGGACAGTTGTAAAATGCAATTGCACACTGTACATTGCAATTGCACACTGTAATGTGCATAAACACATTTGCCTGTGCACAGAATCGGTGTGCTACAGCGAGTAAAACAGACGCTAGCTCCCCTCTCGGGCCCCGTTGGCCTGTCATCTGACGGCAGTTTGTATTGTTCTCAGGCGCCGCCGTCTGCCGGACTGAGGATGGCAAGCAGGTGCCGGTCGGAGAGAGGACGGCGACCAGCGGCTGTCGGGAGACCTGTCTCTGTCAGCCGACCGGGAAGCTCAACTGCACCAAGACTCAGTGTCCACCGGGTAGGAATCTCCGAGAGAATTTACCGGAATCTGTGCCGGCGAGCTGGTTTGTGGTTTTTCCGGAGTCTCAGGATTTATAAGCTTTAATTAGCAACCATCCAGTGACACAGTGCATAGCAGCGAGTCTTAGGCGTTGCTTTGCAATTCTGCCAATCACCTTGTTGAGTGGTGAGAACTACATCTTATTGATTGGTGAGAACTGTCCAGATATGTTTATTGCAGTCACGCTTTATAGCATATTCTATCTAAACTGTTGAATTATATTCTCATTTGCTTTTTTCAGTTGTTGTGTAACGTTATTCTGCACGAAAGCCCCCATATTGCATGTGTCATGGAAGACACAGTTAGATGCAATGATAGGACCACTGTCATAGGGGTTTCAGTTAACATTGAGGCCAGTTGAACGAGTGCTATGACCTCAACTGCAGAAAGAAGTAGAGCTAAAGTGGTTAAAGTTAACATAAATTTTTTTATATTTAACGTAGACAAGTTTCCCTCCTTCTCCGGAATTCCAAACTAAGCTAAGTTAAAGTAACAAACCAAATAAAACTAAAAAATACTATCGAAACCTCGCGTTAGTGTTATATTTGATAGTTCGTTGTAGTGTCTATTTTCTTGCTTTGTCTTACTGCACTCTCCGCCCAGCCAAGGTCATACATTTTCGGTGTGTGCACTATTAAACGTGGCTCATACTATCTGTCTTCCTTCGGAAGATCAATTCAAAAGCGCGGCGTGGAGTTATCCCGGCGGTCTTGTTAAGAATGATCAAGAGACAAACGTAATGCTAGCGAAAAGAAGACATGATTTATAAGGGTTAAAAACAAAATTATTATTATTTAACGGATCATCTTATTCAGTTTTAGCTTCAAAATCAGTTTCAGAACATGAATTCTTAGAATAAGAATCATACACTGAGCCCGGTTCCCAGTCTCCGGTGTTATCTTCCTATGCCTCACTGCAGTCTCCGTCCGCCCAGGCCTGTACGTGTCCGGTGCGTTCGCCAACGACACGTCCTGCGTCGAACTGAAGAGTCCCAATGTCGACAACGACTGCTGCGTCAGCGTCGTCTGTCCAGATGTCTCCCCAGCGTCGCCTTCTGAAGGAGAGAAGGCTGCCTCGACGGGTGAGAGGAGGGAGGAGGGTGACGGGGGGCGTGTGGCAGATGACGGGTGACGGATGACGGGTGACGGGTGGTGTGTGGCAGATGACCGGTGGCGGGTGATGTGTGGCAGATGACGGGTGGCGCTTGACGGGTGACGTATAAGATGAGTGAGATGGATGAGATGGTTGAGTGGGTGCGACACTTCCGGTGTTTTACCGATGGAGACATGCAGGAGGCTAGCTTTCGTTGGAGATTGCATATCAGCCAAACAGGAGATGCCGGCTCCTGACGGACACTGATATTATTCACATATAAATCCGACTTAGGCGAATCTACTCCAGTCCAATCACTGAAAAAAATTATCCTTTGTGCGTATGTGCAACTTAATCATGAACGTTTAAGCCATCAATGACTCTGTTTGGTTCATTCAGTCGAACAGTGTATAGCAATAGGTACGCCGCAGTTACAGGCGAATGATTCAGAAGGAAAGCGTTACACTTTTCCTGACAGCTCAAGCTGAGTTTAGACAGACCACAGCCAAAGTTCAAGCTCATTTTCTCCGTGGAATTATAATGCGACGGGTATGTGCTTACGTCTATGCATCTAATGGCCGGTTGTGGTCGGCCCTGAGACTGAGAGCCTTGTGTAGTCCCCTGTTCTGAAGTTACGAGCCGAGTAGCCTGAATGTTGCAACATCACGTTGCCCACTGTTTCCCTCTGTCGTTACTATTGCCCACTCTGCCTTACTCGGTGATTTCTGGACACTTACACCGTCTGCGTGACTGTCGAGTGATTCATTGACTAGCAAATGAGCTGATTACAATCATCTTGCCGATGTACCCGGCGACTCTGCTGTCGGTTCACGAACAACACTTTATGTCGTATTACCACTTTGTAACGACACTGTCCTGCCTGTCACGATTCCATTCCACGCCATCCATCATTCTCCGATGTTGTAGCCACTTCAAAACGCCCTTCAGCACCGCAGCTCCTCCAGCCTGCCTTCATGAATACAAACCTGCCGTCCGACTGGCCGTGGGCGCCTTGCTCGGACAGGTAAAAACTGCTGCCAGTGCCCTCATTTTCCCGGCCCGTTCGGGACGGGTGGCACTGAATTGCCGCTGCTTTTTCTGGCCGGCGGCAGTTAATCGTCCGATCTCGACGGCAAGGAAATATCCCACTGCGCCGCCACGTTCTTCCCTCAGTGTGGACTATGCAGATATTTTAAAGGTGCTGTTTATAAATGTCGGCTTCGTCGAGCAGTGACTGCTTTGCAAAGGCAGCGTTCTAAATGTGCTGTTCTTTGTCATGATGCGGTGTAAAACTAGTGGCTTGTCCGTCTGACAGCTACGCTGTCAAATCACCATCAATCCGCCTCCAGTGAATGAACGCTATCGAGGCTCCAAGGCGACTGAATGCTGTAATTAGAGGTCAGCAGACTCGCACGGAGTGTAACATGACAAAGAGACAAGTCGGACCATACCGGGAGATGTATGTCTCCTTATCTGATGGCCGTCTTTGGTATTGTTCACAACATGTTTTGATCTGGGGACATGCCCGCCCCTGGCTCTCCCTCACCACGAGTGCCTTCATGAATACTATCACAGCTATCGATCACACTCGGAGAATCCGTGATGCTCCGCCTTGTTTGGGCCGATGCCTGAGTTATACCCTCTCCGCGGTCATCCTTCAGTATCGCGTCTCTCCGCCGCCCGTCGCCGCCGCCGCCGCTGCCCACGGCAATAACTCGTAACGCGTCGCACCCTTTCCGCTGCAGACGCGCCCTCGGCGGCCACTGGCACCGCCGAGGTGACACCCTCGGAGCCGACCCCGGCCCCGACCGCGGCCACCGGCACCACCCAGGACCTCCTGCAGCTGGCCATCACCCACAACAGCACGCGCCTGCAGCTGCCCGGGGTCGGCGGGAGGCTGACGTACCGGGCGGCCGGCCGGCCGCCGGTGGCCGTGCCCGCCGCGGAGTACCAGCAGCAGGTGACGGTGACGGGTCTCCAGCCCGGCACCGGGTACGTCTTCACCTGGATCGGCGCCGCCGGCAACAGGAAGCTGCGAGTCGACACAAGACGTGAGTGAAGCACCCGGGGAGAGATTACCGGCGGGTTATGTAGCTATGGAGGGTAGGGGGACGGTGCCGGGAAACGGTGGAAGGAGGAAACA
Source organism: Balanus nubilus (assembly GCA_031763405.1). Classification (NCBI taxonomy): domain Eukaryota; kingdom Metazoa; phylum Arthropoda; class Thecostraca; order Balanomorpha; family Balanidae; genus Balanus; species Balanus nubilus. The sequence continues at coordinate 5,318 of JARFNZ010054414.1, forward strand.
TGAAAGGAAGGAACAGTGAGCCAGTTATAAGGCTGAGACGACTGAAAATTAATGGAGTACTGAAACTTGAAATGGAGTCAGAAACTTCAAAATCCTTACCCCAAAAATAGCAATGTAAAATGTGTTTTAGGTTGAAAGATATCGTACAATCAAAATGGAATATGTTACAGGATAGACCAGCCTTTAGTGGCTATTCTGTACAGAAACATTCGATTTGTTATCCACGAGAAAGTACCTAAACTGATTTTATGGGAGATGGATGACAAGGGAAATAAAGTGTTTGCGCAACGCAAGGAAGTGCATATGCATCAGGTCTTATGTAACTATCGGAGAAAGTCAAGCTGTTACTGTAGAGATAAATACCGGTTCTCCATCCGGTAGAAAGGTTACATGACTCTACGAAGCGAAAACCCAATTGCTATCACGGAGTAGGCAGCAGATGGTCGGGCCCAGATAAGGTGTAAGTGATGTGAGATGTTAAGCCCTCTGTCGTCCCGAAACTGATCTTTTTTGTTGATATGGCTGCATGGCAACGTAGTACGTAGCACAGCACGATGCCGAGAGTTGTCCTGCTCAATGCAGCGTCCAGACGTTAATTTAGTTTCTTCCATTATCACCTTGACATTAAAGCATGTTGCCAGGCCGGTCTCTCTCCTGTTTCAATATAAGCGGTGATGATATCATGGGAAGTGGCAGATGCATTCACATATACAAATTAGCCGTCCAGTAACTGCGACTCAGTGGGTATATGTGGGTGAAAGTTTGTCTCAGTTGATGCTCTAGTTTGACTTGGCCTGGATATTTAATCATCACATCACGATTTCTTAGCCAGATAATGGTTTTAACATATCTTCACGTGCGGTGATCTGCGCTTCTTGTGCCCATTCGTGACTGCATGCTGAACTTAATGCATGCCCATGAAGAAGCCACGTTGTCATGACATCGATTAAAATTCACTGAAACACGATCTTACAGATATGGGAGATTTACAAGCGCACCGTCATCCTCTACTTGTGCCTCCTGATTTATGTACACGGAGCGAAATCAGTGTAAGGCTATCTCAAATAGCGCAGAATTCGCCCACATTGCAAGCATGTCACCCATGTTTTGCTGGCATTGGCAGTTTGTCTTCGACTAAACAATCGGGCGATCGTTGTTCGGGGGCCCGGGCGCTGCCTGCATCTCCTGGTCATTCCTGGTAATGCCCGACTGTTGCAGTGTATTATCACATGATACCGAGACGCCGCAGCGTTAACTGAATCATAAATACTCCCAGATGAAGATTGGTCCCTGTGCGGCATAACCGTATAACGACTAACCTGCCAGCGATGGTGACTTGCATCTCTTGTTGTCCGGACACGTGTCCCAATAAATTTCAAGGACGTTATTCACAGGTTTCTGACAACTGTTTCAACGTTTTTTTACTTTCATCTACCGAATCGGTTGATTCATATTCCTCATCGACCATGTTTATCCGGTGTATCGACGCATTGGTGTATTTGATATCTACAATTATGAATGCTTCTGTATTTATGCATGTATTACATTGTAATACGTTTATCGGTTCTTCCCTGAAACGCTTTCGAACTTTGCAAAACAAATCAGATTATCAAACTGCATAAGAAAGTTCATGAATCATATATCATCTTCTACTTCAATATATCCAAATGGATCCTCACAAATGCCACTCTTCGAGATGTCGACGTCACCAATCTCCTCCCGACATCACTGCTCCCCTTTCTGACGTCACGCGTCCCTCTGCAGCCGGCTGTGTGACCAACATTAGCTCGTACGCCATCGGGGAGACGTACAACATGGGCTGCCAGTCGACCTGCGTGTGCGGCGGGCCGAACCAGCCGTCCTGCCGACCGCGCTGCTCGTTCTCCCGCGGCACCGTCACCGACCTCTCCTGTTCCGAGAGACCCGACCCGGACGACCCCGAGTGCTGTGTGAAGCTGGTCTGCGCCCTCACCAGCTCTGGAGGTCAGTCGGGGAGGACGGGAAGGTCGACAGGAGGGGAGTCCATTGTCCAGCTGCGAGGGGGAGCATCAAGGGGGCTCTGTTTAGCAGCGCTGACTGAATGTCTCGATTACTGTGAACAATTGTTGATAAGTCGTGACTTTCGGTGGTGCTGAAAGGATGGACTAACGGGTTTTTAATGCCTTTTTATAGGGCCCCCGTTTTGGTTGTGGACCTCGGCGACATGCCAGTGCTGCTACATCGTGCGTTTGTGCGATGATTATGAATTTCCTGACTCGCAAGCTATACATTTATGCGCATTATGATGCATGCCCCGGCTCCTTTTATGAGAGCTCTTGTTTTAGATGTATATCGACTGTTTGAGATCAGTTAAGCGAACCTGAGCTGGAATATGATGTAGATCGTGACTTCCTGGTGAAATAGATACGGGCATATGCTAAGAAGGTTGGCGTTCATCCCGTAAGTTGACAAGACGGCGGCTTAGCTTAACGGTCACCCGCTTACTCAAACTACGCAATAAGATTGCATCTCGGTGGAACGTCTTTGTCCGTTGTGACAGGATCAACCACCTGAAATTCAGCAGAATCTGTCCACACCGTGAACCTCGACCACCTGAGCCACGTGTTGTACTTACATCACGACGGTCCGCGGTTTTCAGGTCAGATCGTGGCTGACGAGCCGGAAGCGACCACCTCACCACCAACAACCACCACCAGCGAGGCGACAACCGCCTCAACAACCACCACCACCACCACCACCACCACCACCAGTAACACCAGCACAGAGCCCGCCACGACCGCGCCCGACGCTACCCCCGCTGCTGCCCCGTCCTCCGCGGCGCCTCTGACCGAGGAGGCCCTGCCGACGCTGATCGTGACGGCCCGCTCCCACGACTCGGCGACGCTGGCCTGGGACGACTTCCAGCCGCCGCAGTACGCGCTCGGCTACGTGCTGCAGTACCGGCCGGTCGGGAGCGACGAGCCGTGGCGGCGACGCGAGCTGCCGCCACAGCGGGGTGAGACCGTGCCGCTGGCCAAGGTGGACGGCCTGGTGCCGAGGACCGCGTACGAGGCGCGCGTCTCGCTGCACGACGACCGGGAGACGGGCACGCTGGGGGCGTCGACGGAGACGACCCGGTTCACCACTGATGGTGAGTGGAACGTGCGGCGACAATGGGTGGTTCGCGAAGTTGCTAGGGACACGAGTGGTCAGGTGATGTCTACGAGATCTGGTAAGGCGTCATCCGTGACATTTTGTAATGCCAGGGTCGTTAACTTTGCAAGTAAGATGAGGCTTGAATGTTATACATACAGTTCGTGACTGACGTTTCGCCGAGTGTTAAGCGGGTTACCTGCTTTCCCTAAAATGTCATGACCGTTTTCTCGTCCACACTCGTATACTGTTTGTTGATTAATATCAAAGCTGTTATTAGGTCAGCTTACCACGATAAAAATAGCGTCAGGATATAGTTGAACGATGAACGATATACTGATAATGTGCTAGAAAAAATAGGGTGTTTCACATTTACAAAGCGGCGGCAACACATCGGCAGTTTTTTCGGCTTCTTTGGAGGTGTTGCTTAATGCTTCATCTCACGCTTTATCCAGTATTTTACAAGGGTCTGACTCAAAGTAACACATGACTGGTGAGCTGTGAATACTTTGACGGGAAACGACTGTCCTAAATCGATGTTACTTTTGGCTTTGAGCGTTGCCGGTCATTTCCCTGGTGTTTTCGGCTGGCTGACTGGACGCGGGAAGCGGATGACTAGTGCTCGTTGGATGCCCGATCAGTTGCAGTATTTGACGGCAGTTCTCAGGGGATGATGGACGGCACCGCCGTATCTTGGGTCGTGATCGCAGTTGATCGCTTTGCAGTCACTGCAGCTGTGAAATGGACTTCCCGTCGTTATTTTTTGGGGCGCTTGGATTCACTCGTCGGCTGTTAATGAGGAATTGGAAAAGAGGTGCTGTGCCTAACGGCTACAGACAGTGGTTCGTCACTTGTCTTTCTCTTGGGCTACAGAAAAGTCAACCAGACATTCTCTTCATTTATCATCGATCCACACACCCAGTTTCCTGGTACAATGAATTTTCTCCATTTTCCGCAAACTACCTGACGCTAACTTTGCAGTGCGGGGACAATAAAGCTGGTCAAATACGGAGGAATCGTATGCTTTGCATGAGAATGGCATCTGGTTTTCAGCTTATCATAGAAAGATCATGCATATTTCTAATCGTCAATCACAGCGGATCGTAGGCATGCAAAACATCTTTGTCTAGTATAGAGTCGAAAGCCAACAACGTTTTCACCCTGCAGATGTATACCAAACTACGATTCTACTTCGTCTTCCCCAGTTATTATATTTGTTTTCAGGAAGCTTTCGACCGCTACTGCGGTCTTCGTCTGCGTGTATCAAACTTCGTGACTTCTTGAACTCTATGCCAGGGGCAACAAATCAAAGATGAAACATCTCGCCTCTGACTGTGTCCTCTCACCCCACAGACGGCTGTGTGGAGGGTGAGCAGGCTTACGCCGTCGGTGAGAAGTTCAGCCGCGGCTGTGAGGAGAGCTGCACCTGTGAGCTGGACGGCCGGGCGGCCTGCGAGCCCCGCTGTCCGCCGCCGCTGTTCCGGGCCGGCCACTTCTCGGCCGACCCGCTGTGTCGGGAGACCCGACTGGATGACTGCTGCGTGACGGCCGTCTGTGACACGGCCCCGCTCGAGGACGAGCCGCAGCAGGGTCAGTGGCATGGGAGGAGTGGGGAGGGAGGACATGGTAGATTATTGCCCCGCTCGAGGACGAGCCGCAGCAGGGTTAGTGGCACGGGAGGAGTGCGGTGGGAGGACATGGTAGATTATTGCCCCGCTCGAGGACGAGCCGCAGCAGGGTCAGTGGCACGAGAGGAGTGGGGAGGGAGAACATTATTCCCTATGTGGTAGTGCAACGAAAACCATGTGCTGTTTGTGAGCACGAAATATGAGACGATGTTTGCGCTTATTGGGTTCGTCCGTAACTGGTCACGTTTGGCAAATACTGCGAGAGCAAATGTGAACAGAAATATGATTGAACATGAAATAATTAACAATCGTAATGTGATGATCATGCACAATCTCCTCCTCCCATCCTCCTCGCATCCTCCTCGCATCCTCGCATCCTCCCCAATCCCCCGCGACCGCGTTTGACTTAACCGACTGAACTAATTTTACCGCTACAATGACTGCTGGTCTGCTCGCCAGGCGCCGACGGTATGGACCCGTGTGAGTCTGTCCACTGTGGGCCGAACTCACGGTGTGAGATGATGAAGGCAGCCTCCCCCGGGACAGAGTCGGACGCCATGGAGGCCCGCTGCCTCTGCCTCGCCGGATTCTCTGAGTCCTGGGACCAGCCAGGCTCTTGTGTCAAGGGTGAGCTCTGCCACTAAGACGCTGGTGATTAATTATGCCGCGTGTTTCATAATTACCGGCTCACCATGACATGCTTGCGATGTTGAAACAAGCCGTTTGGAATGCTATCCCTTCATTATATAGCGATCCAAGGACACACGCATTTTCAATTATCCGACCAAAGAGCCGTAGCAAACCGGTTTCAGGTTGCCGTGTCGACTAAACAATCAAACGCAGTGTGCTTTTAGTAACTGAATCCTTGTTAGGAAAAGGGATGAATTGTGACTGTTCGCGTGATTCCGTAAAACGAACCTCTTGAGCAGACCTTTTGCTCAGACTTGATGATCTCACATCTACTGATGGTACAGGCCATGATAACCTCTTGGCCATTGCATTGTATTGATATGGTTGGGACTCCACTGCCATTACAGAGGGCGGGACAGTTTTGCTGTGACACAACTATTGAACTATTGCCGTCGTGCGGTTGTTCCTTTGACAGATCCGGGGAACGTTATCCTGAACGCGACTGGCTGCGAGCTGGAGGGAACGCTCTATTCACCGGGAAATGAGTTTTTCAAGAGCTGCGAGTACAAGTGCAGATGCTCCATGAAACATCAGGTGGAGTGTAAGGTTAGTAACGGTTCGAACACTGCATACTGATATTGGCTTTAATAGATATTTAATTCATCTTATCTTTAAGGCTTACTTTTACATATTTAATAAATTCCGCTCGAAGTAAGAGCATCGACAAGCACAATAAGTATGTATGTCTAACATTACGCTGAAGGTTGTTTGTGTGTATGCCAGTACGTATAATACACCCATATCATAGTCCACAGCCGTTTCTGCTATAAGACATATTAATAAACTTACGTAAGGCAATGCAGCTAGCATAGCTTTAGCTTAATATTGTATCTATGCGTCTTGTTTTAATTCCTTCCTAGATCCACTACCGTTCTTGTTTCATGAATGTTCTTTATCCGATATAACCATTATAAGTGATGAATAATTGAATGCAAGCTTCGTTTCATCCATGTTAAAAATTCCTTATAAGTATTTACATAAAATTAAGCTTGTCGGTATGTTATCTAATAATCAGTTAGTCTGTTACTACGATCCTGAACATGATCACATATCAATAAAGCGTACTTTGAAAATAGAACCGATCATGCTAGGCCTAACCCGCACTGGCAAAGCTGATATAAGGGCTATCGCAACGATGTACTCCAATAGACGCGTAGCAAGCTCACAAGTGTAGCGTGTACTGTGTACATTTCGTCCAAACGCACGCCATGCTCAATGCTTACACCGATTTGCAAACTAGCACCGCCTTCCCGAAATAAGGTTTGCGGCCGACACCTTAATAAAGCGCCCGTCTCCTCTATACGATGGAGTCGCAAGTGTGACGTCCTTTGTTCCTGTCAGCCGCTGCAGAGTGGAGCTGCGATGTCTGCGCGTTGTTGTTGATGGTGTTGTTGATGTTTTTCCCAGCCTCGTTGCAAGGTGGACCAGTCGACAATGTTGGAGCTGCCTGCGGGATGTGTTCGAGTTAAAGAGCCCGAGCCTAACCAACACTGCTGTATCGAGCTGAAATGCGAGAACGACACGGCTGGTAAGAATATCACCAACCGGTTACCGTTCAGAGAATGATAAGGCTGCGGTTTGACTCCCCCTCATGATGACTTCATACTGATCATGATGCAGACAATCACCTGAGGTTTTATCAGCTTTATGGCGAATACCGCAGCAAATGAGTTTGTACCATGAATTTCCTGTATTTAGTTATTCCTTGAGAAGGAATTTGCAGAATTATGAAGTGAAAACGCAAGTCATTTATCACTGAGACTTATTCTTGTGAGATTACCAATTGAACGACTGTCGCAATTACAAAAATAAATTTGCAATCGCCAAGTTTCCATACGCGGTCATTCCGTACAATACATGGCATGCATTACTATATTTGTGCTGGTTGTGCTCGACATTAGCTAAACTTAAACGGAGGTACATACATAGCCGTTCTTACCGTCATTGCATAATCGCATCACATCACCTCACATCACAGCACAGCACATTACGCTACGTCATTTGTTTCAGCAGCTTCAACCGAGGACCCCACCTCTGAGCGCCCCACCTCCGAGGAGTCGTTGCTCGGGGAGACGATCAGCCCGCGGTTCGGCGCGGCCCGGGTCGACCCAGCCTCCTCGGAGCTGCGGGTCGTCGGCCTGCGCCCGGTCGACGCCGGCTCCACCTCGCTCCAGGTGACGGTGCCGGAGGCCGTGGCGAAGGAGTTCTCGGCGTCCCTGAAGGAGGCTCCGGCCACGGTGGAGTGGCGGCGCGGGGACGGCGCCTGGCAGACTAGCACCGTGCCGCACCGACTGCTCCATCTGAACAACAGCCTGCTCACCATCCTGGCCACTGGGCTGGGGAAGCCCGCTACCGCCACCGTCCGGGTCACCTTCAACGGAGAGACGAGCGCCGAGGTGCAGGGAGCGGACCTGCTGCCTCCCGAGGACGGGACGAAGGCCTCGGAACAGACAGGTACGTGACGTGTGAACGTGCCTCGAAGTCCTTCTCCCAATGTGATTCAAATGTTAAAATTATTTTTCAAGAAGAGGTGTTTCATCCCAAATGAGCAAAATGTTCACATATGAGAACGACTTCGCAACTTGCCTGTTGTGATCTTAACAGATGCCTATATGGTTTGGTGCGCCAAGACTTCGTCACGACAATAAATCAACTTATCGTGAACCACGTCTATGCTAATGAGGAAGGCATACATTGATATTATGTTCTCGCTGTTCATGGAAATATTCATCACGGTGTGTCCAGTACCAGTTTGCTGTCGCCTGGTGAGCATGCCACACGACAAGACCCAATTTGCATCTGTTTGACCTTGCTCGCTCCAATTCTCCGCTGCAGCCGTGACGGGCGAGAGGCCAACTGATGAAGGACCAGCGGCGGATACCGCCGAGCCGACACCGGACGCCGGCTTCGACTGCGTCTTCAACGGCACGTCCTACAAGATCGGCGACGAGTTCCACGACGGCTGTCGCCAGTTCTGCCTATGTACCACCTCCGGGGTGAGCTGCGCCGCCATTGAGTGCCCCCACCACTTCGGCCTGAAGCTCATCAACCCCGACTGTCTCGAGTGGAGCCAGCCGGACGACTTCCAGCCCACGCCGCCCAACTGCTGTCCCGATGTCACCTGCGTCGACGACGGCAGCTGCCAGTTCAACGGAGAGACGTTCAGGAACCTGGAGACGCTGCCTGAGAAGCTGACCGGCTGCGACGTCTGCTACTGCGATTTCAGCAACGTCACGTGCCAGTCGTCGTGCGCGCCCGTGCCGGCCACTCCGCCTCGCGAGCTGCCCTGCTCACCAAACAAGATCACACTCGGACCGGGGCCCAACGGTTGCTGCAAGCTCTGGCAGTGCAGCGATGACGGTGAGCTGGATGATGGGCGCAGGGGGCGTGTGGGTATGCTGTCATGGGTGTTTTCTTGTGTGTGCATTTTGAATGTGTTAGTAACGTTTCGTTTCATGGACACTCATCTGGGCGCATCAGTAAATAATAAGGTAACGCCATGGAACCGGTGAGATTTCATCTCCTTCGTGATGATGGCTTTATCGCAGGGCGCTCATAATGCCTTGCTTCCTTGGAGTTACCGATCATGCTGGGTCACTTAGCTCCTGCTAATCACGATTTTTCCGGTAATATTATCATCACATTTGCTGAAGCTCTTGTATTGGCACAAACTTGACGCTTATTGGTAGTACCAACGAGTATAGACTATCAACAGCTTGATGCTTTCTGACTTGCTCTTGTGTGGGTAATTTCAGAAAATCCTTGCCCTGCTCATAGCATCTATATTTCACGCAGTTTTTGTAACAATGCGCATAGGACGTGACTTCCCTTTATTTTCAGGAATCACTAGCGAGACGACTGGACGAAACGAGACGACTGATGTTGACTCGACGACTGTCCCTGACTTCGGTGGTTCGACCTTCCCTGACATTATCAAACCTACCGAGCCTTCCCTCGCAGAAATAACAGACGCTTCCATCCCCACTGACTCGGAAGAACCCACTCCTGAACCACAACCCAGCACTGAGGAAGGGGAGCCCTCTCCTGAGACGAGTACCTCAGATTCAGAGGAGTCCATTCTTGAACCGGAAACTACACCTGAACCTGCACCTACATCAGAGGCTCCAGCTGTTCCAGCAGAAACTGAAAGCAACACCCCAACGGAAAGCGTTCAAGGTCCGGGTGAATCTCCAGAGCAAACTGACCCGAGTACAAACAGCGGGGAGACTCACGGCACTGGATCGGATGAGAGTGAAAATGCAGCAGGAAGCGAAATCCCGTCTTCTACGGAGAGCTCCGTTGTAACAGAAGCTGCAGCGCCGCCGCAAACCATCCCTGATCCTGAAGATGGCACTCCAGAGGAGGCTAAGGCGGGAGATGAGAATAGCGACGTACCTACCGCACCTGAGGACCAGCCCAACAAGATCGTGATGATAGACGGAAAGAGGTACCTCAAGTCCAACGGCAAACTGCATCCACTCCCTCCGCTTCCAAGCTTTGTTCGTCCCGGAGGCTCATCAAGACCGGTGCAGCCTTTTGAACCTCGACCAGGTCAGCAGCCGCCACGACCAGCTCCAGCAACAACTTCGCCCAGCCAGCAGCAACCGGTACCAGAAGAGTCTGGTATTCGGGATGGTGTCGGTGGTGTTCCACCCAGACGACCCCCGCCCCCTCCTCCTCAAGAAAGCAGCGATGAAGGCGAACCATCCGTGGTCGTCATCGACGGTCAGCGTTTCCTGCAGAGCGGCGGAAAACTCTTCCCTCTGCCCGGAGTACCGGAGGTCACCAGTCATGGACAGGGTCGACCTCAGGGTCCCGTTATCCGTCCCGACTCTCACGTAATCCGACCAGGCCACGGCGGACGTCCGACCTCAGGTGCCCGACCAGTTACCGACGAGCATCCAGGGTCTCTGGGACACCCGGTTCAGGGTGGTCATGCCGCTATAGGCGGACATCCCGCGCAGGGTGGACATCCCGATATGGGTGGACATCCTTCGCAGGGTGGACATCCCGCTATAGGTGGACATCCCGCTATAGGTGGACATCCTACGCAGGGTGGACATCCCGCTATAGGTGGACATCCCGCTATCGGCGGACATCCAGCTCAGGGTGGACATCCAGGTCAGGGTGGACGTCCACTTCAGGGGGCGCGTCCCGTCTCTGGCGGGCGTCCCGTGGCTGGAGGTCGCCCGACCCGACCTGGCCCAGGTGTACGTCCGGTCCTGGTCGGTCCCAATGGGGAGCGGATCCACCTGGGTCCGGACGGACGGCCCCTGCGTCCCACCTCCCCCGGCCGCCGACCGGGCAGCAACGGCCGGCGTCCCGTCTTCGTGCCACACTCTCAGGAGAGTCCCGAGATCATCATCCTGCCGGACGGTCGGCGAGTCCAGGTGTTCCCTGACGGCTCCACGCGGCCTCTGAGTCGGCCCCAGACCAGTCGGCGTCCACAGAAGCAGCTGATTGCCATCGGACGGGACGGTCGGCCGATTCTGGGTCCGGATGGGCGTCCCATCACGATTCCGGCCTCCGCCGCTAGACGACCCACCAGCGGCGGCCGCCTCCCGCACCAGCAGCAGCACCAACAGCTCCAGCAGCAGCAGCAGGTACACCCCCTCCGTCAGCAGCGGCCGCCGACACGTGGGGGTAGCGCTGAAGGATCGCTGGGCACCTTCGCTCCGGGAGACAGGATTCCGATCGACAACCGCGGCCGTCCGATCCCCATCGGTCCGAACGGGCCCGTCCGCACTCCGGTGTTCGACATCGTCATCGGCGAGGACGGCAGCCCGATCACTGACGACGACGGCAGGACGATGCTGTTCCCGATCCGCGGCGGGGGCGGGGGCGGGCCGCCGTCACACCGGGGTCAGGAGCCTGACGACGCCACCCTGCTGCTGCAACACCTGGCCACATCGACCCCAGCGCCGGAACAGCAGCAGCAGCATCCGAAACGACACGAGGATGGTAAGACGGTGGAAGGTGTAGATCGGTCGGCGGAAGGTGTAGATCGTCGTGCGGTGGCTTGAAGGCGTTCTGTCGGTGGCTGCTGTGGAAGCAGGGTCAAAGAAGATGGTTCGATATCGTTGGATTGGTGGAGGGAGCCTGGTGGCTGAAGGGATGTCGCAGGTTGTCGTTGTCCTGGTTATGGTTCGCGATACCGTAGCGGGAGTAGAGGTTTGAAACCCTGTGACTCAAATCGGTAAGTATCATTAATTCCGAACATGTGGGCCGCCTCGCTTACCTTGTTTTGGGTTGATGGACATCTCATGGACCTCCTGGTACATCTCAAATAGACTGCATGAGCATACCTTATCCTCCATAGACGGTATCCTTCATGACTAAACAGGATGTTGCTTGGAAGTACCTCAGACGTAACGGACTTTGTGGTGACTAACACATGACTTTTGGACGCGGAGCATTGACCAGGTGGTGACACTACAACATACGTCATATCGATAGGGAGACTTATAAAGCTCGGCCGTTTGATATAACGGTCAGAATTGCATGGCATTGTATGGCAATTTGACCTCCATTGAATCGGCTGTCGCAGGCTCATGTTTTGATTTGACTCTACATGAGTATATTCATGAGGCGCGTCGTGTCGGCTTCCTTTGATAATTGATACAATCTTAGTTATCTGCTCATTTTATTCATTTTCTGCATTTTCAAGGTCTTAGTAACCACATGACAGTGGTTATTTTAGCAGTTGCAAGGGCAAGGTGGGCAAAGCACCATTTTACGATAGTAAAAGTAAAATATCACCCGGCCGTTATCACATATTGGAAGAATTTCTGAATTATTTCTTCCTGGGCTTTGTTCCTTCAGTGCTCTTAGGCGTCCCATTGAACCACAGGTGTAAAACTTTATTGTCTGTTTATTGTTAAATTCCTATTACTTTTTTAACAATGCATACGTTATGTGCCGACAATGATCCGTTATTATGTTGTATTTGCAGCAACGTCGCGACCGTCCATAGTTGTACCCTCCAGCGTTCACACCGAGGGACTCGGAATAGGTAAAGGTAAGTTGCAAAAGGTTCATGTCTTGTTTCCATATGTTTTCATTATTATTTCTATTGATTTCATTTTCATGCGCTATTATGATCCCGGTTCTTTCGCAACATGCTTTTAGTCGTACAGGTACGTTATCGAAGAGACAATTTCTTGACAACATACATAAGGTTCAGAGAAACGTTCAATATCACAAGGGAGTTTATTACTAGTTAATTTCGTTATTGCCTCCTTCGCGCTCTGTACCAACAACACTGTCACATGCACTTACATTCGTTTCAAACAAATTCAGCTTCTTAAAAACATCGTTGCCTTCGCATTTCAACGGCGTTTCCATATTCTGACGGTCCATTGCAGGTAATGACATCAGCGACCTTCAAGTACAAAAGGCTCAGCCGGACTCGATCCAGTTCACGTTCAGTATTCCACTGGCACTGGTCGGTTTGCCCGGCAAGACCGAGGTCCTGTACTCCGACACCCCGGGGTAAGTGGGCAGCGACGATCTAGTCGAGCTTATTGACGCGGTAAGACAATGTTGTGGTGTTAAAGAGCTCATTCAGTCAAGAAGCTCAGTCAGTCAAGAAGCTGATTCAGATTCTTCTTTGATAAATTGCAAGGCGATTGAAGCCTGTAGCTGATCTTTAGGACCCCTAAGAACCTTGGAAACCTTTAGGATTCCCAAAGGTCCAGTTTGGTATTTATGTGTAACGATCTGTTATCCGTTAAAATTAATCTACAATGCCCTTTTCCCTCACCCTTTCAGTTTCAACTCGGAGCGGTCCGAGTGGGACCGGCGGGTCTTCCAGACGCCGTCTGGCCTCCTCGACCGCACTGGCTTCTCGTGGACGCTGGGCGACCTGCGGCCAGCCACCACCTACGTCATGCAGGTCAAGGTGTTGTTCGAGCAGGTGTCCACCATCCTGCAAAGCAACATCATCGAGTTTCAAACCCGCGACGCCCCAGAACGTGAGTCTCTGTGAGGTCGTGGGAGGTCTGGTTCCCTCGGTAGGTACAGTCGGTGTGAGAGGTTGGAGAGATGGGAGAGGAGGAGGAGCGCTGGGTCCGTGGCGGTGGGAGAATGTCAATCAGAGTGTTGCCAGCTGTTATAGTGGGCTCCTGCAAAACTGGTCTTTGTGTAGATAACGAGCCAATGAAACGGTGCATGCCGTTGAGCAGCATACCATTCCTCGTTTTGTGGGATCTCTGTGATAAAGATGTCTCGTAGTTGCCTGTTCGGAGTTGCGCGGCTGCCGGAAACATATCGGATTGATCTGAAACACCATCGTAAATTGTAGATTAACGCCAATTTCACCGCTTTATGTCCATTTTACTGACCATTACACGATACACTATGTTTCTACTCCTGTCCCGTCAGCCTCTCCCGTGCTCCAAGCGTCGTCTCACCATACTCTGCGTGTCGTTTAACCGTACCTCAGCCGCGTCGTTTTGCTGTGCTTCAGTCGTCGTTCAACCAGCCCCGACGCTTTGTTCCAGCTGAGTTGACGCTACCGCCGAAGGTGGAGCTGGACGCCGAGTTGCAGGACCTCTCAGTGGATACGGATTCGGCGGAAATCCAGTGGCGCCGCCTCTCAGAGCAGGAGCTCAAATACATCGACGGTATCCAGCTGCGCTACAGGGACGTCGATGTCGACGCACAGGTACCGGTCATCGGCAACACAAACTGAGGGTGTAAGGAAGGGTAGACTGGATTGACATATGTCAGAACTCATTGCAGTGGACGCTCAGTATTGGGCAGAGATTCGTCTAGCTCTGCTATCATTCATTCATTTATTTTTAGTATTTGGTGTCTTCTTTCAAGTGTGAAGATGAATGCACATCTGTCATAAGCGAACACATTCGTAAACATCTTTGGACCTGATCGCCTCGAACTCGTCGTTAGTCGATGACCGCATGTCGCATTTTGTCGGCAGGTATGGACGATGACGCCGTTTATCCATCGCGAGCTGACGTCGTACCGGCTGACCGACCTGAAGCCGGACACCACCTACGAGGTCGACATCGTTTTGATGCCCTTCACCGACAAACACACCGAGATGGTGTCCTCGCATCCCATCAAGATTCACACGCAGGCAGTCGTCGGTCAGTGTGATTCGTAAACATTGTGATATAATCATGATTTGGAGCTGGTTTTGCGATATTTCATTGATGAGTTACAAGAACAATGAGGCCGTATCTATTTTTGTGTAGTAATACTTGACGGGCTAGGACAGTCCTCACTATTGTTTCTCGTGTAAGAGCTCTATTTCCTTGTAAGACCATTCATAAATGTGTGGTAATGCGTATCCGTGTATACCGTATATTTGTACCAAGCGGGGATATACGGCCTCGACATGGTATGACAGTCTAATGCTTCGTTTGATAGATGTCGAAACATTTTTCGCCTAGCTTTTTCCGTTATTGAGCCTTGTCTTGCTTTCATATTGATCACTATCTGAGAGTCAGTTCCGTTTATCCTCATGCTTCGAATGTTGCTCCATATTTCCTCCATATCGCGTCCTTCTTTTCTCTTTCCATTTCATTTCTCCTTCACATGTGTATTCTGCTATATCTTAAAGTTCAACCGAATCACTCTAGCACAGTCATCAACACCCAACGCGGGGATATTTGACAGGACTTGAAGTCACACCTACCGAGAAAACACCTGTCCCAAGCACACCACCCTGGTGCACACCCCTGCCTGAGCGCTGATAATGCTCACCCCCTCGTTCTCCAACAGATCGTTACGTCTTTAACATCTCGCTGACGAACGTGGAGCCTAGTCCGACCTCTGTTCGGGTGAACTGGACCGGCGTGCCGAAGCCGCAGTACCAGTTTGTCAACGTCTACCGCATTGTTTACATCTACGAGAAGGAGCGCGAGGAGAAACACACGTTCAAGCTGGCTAAAAACTCCGACAGCCCGTCCGTGCTCATCAAGGGCCTGAAGCCCAGCAGCAAGTAGGTTACGGTGGATATAAAGAAGGCTGCTTCATCAGGAAGTCGTCTACCTGTCTCATATTTTGCGTTAACTGGCTCACGCGGTGCTAGCTGTTGCACTGTTTATCAACATCATATACCGCTAGCTATGTTGAGCAGTGACAGTTTCCACATCGTCTCTTCAGGTACCAGGTGTGGCTGGAGGCATACCTGAAGAACGGGAAAAAACGGGAATCGGAGGTTCGAGAGTTCGTCACCAAGCCAGGGAAGATCGGCAAGGCAGAGGAAATTCGAGTCGATGCTGCAGGCGAGTGTTTGCAATGATGGCACAAGTCGATAGACGAAGTTAGCGCCTACTGAGATCGCGCATCGCCTACCATTTGGGTTCAAGTGAATCATGTTACCAAACGTACCCACGGCTTTACGGTTTACTTGTGGCAGGCACGCATCCAGGATTTCGCTCAGGAGGGGAGACCCCAAGAGGCACGTAGCCATAATTTTTAGGCTACTTCACAAAGGCCCATGTCACATTTTGGTGTGTCATGAACACGTCGCTGGGGTGGGAGGAGGGGGGGGGGGGGGTATTGGTTATTGGTTCGCTCAAGTGGAAATATGACCCCTGTTGCCTCTCCTCTTGGCTACGTCCCTGAAAAATCCCTGGAAGCGGTGTTCTAACCAGATATATCAGTTTGCTATTGGATGTTAGAGAACGGCTTTATGCGGCAGACGGTCCATGATATGCACATTGCACAAGGGCGATGCAACATTGTCCTGTCTAGCTAAATATGGGACATCTGCTGTTGTCCCTTATGCCCACTTTGACCTGACATTTGTGAGCCTACTTCTTTACCTTAGAGAGCTCACTCTAACTTCAAGAGGGTCCTTTGATTTTTAAATAGCCTAACATTGCTTCAGAAGGGCCCAAGCTTCCCTGCAGAGGATCCACTCTGTCGCATGTACATGACAGGGACCCACCCTAACCTCTAGAAGATCCTCCAGAACCACTAAAAGATCATCTCTGACCCGAGGGTCCACTCTGACCAACTGAGGACCCATTCTCGCCTCCTTATGTAATAGCTTTCCAAGCTACTGTTCGCACTCCAACTCGTAATTATGCATTAAGTTGTGCTGTCCGCTAACCGACAGGCGGGGCCTCCAGACGTAAAAATTGTAATCTTCTCTGCCTCGACATACGAGTTACATAATGTCCTCGATGGTATATCTCCCACGATCAAACTGTCGAAGGTCTCCTCAACCTCAGCGGCCCGTTTGATACAGATGTCACCCCGTCGACCACCCGCAACAGGCCCGGGATATGCCCGTCAGGTGGCGTTCGGCAGCTCAGTAGCAGGCGCCCGTCCGGACCGGTAGGTGGCGCCCGTCCGGGCCGGTAGGTGGCGCCCGTCCGGGCCGGTAGGTGGCGTCCGTCCGGGCCGGTAGGTGGCGTCCGTCCGGGCCGGTAGGTGGCGTCCGTCCGGGCCGGTAGGTGGCGTCCGTCCCGGCCGGTAGATGACGCCTCCCTGACCCTGTGACCCGCCCGTCTTCTCGGCAGGGTTTGGAGGGACGCCGCAACCATCGGATGATCACTACGGCGGGATGGTGGCGGCTGCCATCATCGCCACCATCGCCATCCTGCTGTGCCTGTTCCTGGCCTTCCTGCTGGTCCGGAGGCCGGCCAAAGAAGCCGAGCCGGTGCCGGCCAGGAAAAACGGCCCCAGTTACGAGAACCCAGCGTTCAAGGTGGGCGGCATTCCCGTCGGCTGATGATGGGGCAATGATGTCAGGGTTGCAGGCTTGACAAAGTTCCATGAGATCACTATTATATGATTCAGTGTTTGTGCTAATGTAAACGTAGTGAGACTGAACGTGAGTGTGGCGGGATTGCCCTCGTGGACATATTTGACTGAAATATTTGACTACCTGACTTACGTCGCTTGCTACCGCTGACTGACCGACTGACACCGTGTCCCGTGCACGTCCTGTGGCCGCAGCCGCCGGAGACGTTCGACACGGCGAACTCGGAGGGAGAGAGCACGACGATAACGACGTAACCGACCTGACCGACACTCTGTGGTAGGCACTGCGTGTGTGTGTGTGTGTGTGTGTGTGTGTGTGTGTGTGTGTGTGTGTGTGTGTGTGTGTGTGTGTGTGTGTGTGT
>JARFNZ010054415.1:0-13757 GCA_031763405.1 Balanus nubilus
GGGGGGGGGGAGGGGAGAGGGTAATCAGCTGGGGTGGGCCCGAGTTCCTCTTCAGATTGTTGGTATATTGTGAAAAAAACCTTAAGCTCATTAGACAGATAGATGTCGAAACCAAAGAACCGAGAACTGCACTGGGGTGAACTTAGACGCCTTGAAGAAGAAAAAATCACACGAAGAATTATGTTTGTTCTTATCGCATAATCCTACATTTATTCTGAATATTTTACTTCCCTCTCCAGGTGGCTTCGTGGCTCCTTTCATTTGCTAGGTTCTCACATTTTCGACGGAATAAAACATAGCAACGAAAAAAAACGCTTGTTACATATTATAGGTGCTATTAATTGGGTGGCAACTATTTTCCAGAAATTGTCTTCATCTCACAATGCTCAACTGAACAGCAGTTTTTTTATCGTTTCGTCTTCATTTCATATGGTGTATGCTACTGCCCCTCGCGATATATTACCAGAACATGTTTAAATAATGTTGCTAAATGTTCGTAGCTTCATTTCTGATCATCATCATCATCGTTGCATTATCATATGTTTATTTGTTTCGTCGCGCAAGTCGACATAGTCATTTGATGAAATTAACAAAAGGATCGGCGCAAAATCATAGCTGAAATAAGCCCACTTGACCCGAACCCGAGAACACATACACACTCACATAAATATCACACTAACTCACTGATATAGCAAGGTCCAAGATGACAGGCCCGCTAACGGCTCAATCTGATTGTTAATGGTAATGTTGGAATCGGTTGCGCAACTAAAACAAAAACATTAAAAGTAGGTGCCGTTATGTATGAATGTCCGTTTGAGTGTGGGCAGGGTAGATAAAGATGTATTCGTATATTTAATTCGGAAAGTTGACCCAGCAATTGCGACTTCAGTACTTACCCTTTTTCATAAAGCAAATTTTCAACTTGCATCCATTTTCATTTGAACGGTGCAACCCTTTTGGCGAGCCGAAAGCTAGCTTTTCTTCTAATTTCCGTTCCTGGAAGATGGATACATAAGGTTTATAATTAAAACCATTACCTTTTTGGCTCATACGCCTACAATCGGTGATTCGAAACAGGTGTAAGTTGTAAACCTGCCTGCTAAAAGGGCATGCAAATAGCGACTAACGTTATGCTGTTGCTTGTTTGCGAGCATTTGCTTTATTATTGTCTTTGTTGACGTCTATCCCGTATGTGTGGATCGACAAGTGAAAGAATCGAGAAGAATGAAATTAGGTAAGAATGAAACCTCCCGGCCATAAACACCGGCCGAAGGGTAGTTTTTTGGAATTGGTGTCCTGGCGTTTTTGTGTGTGCAATTTTCCTTCCCTTGAAAGAGATTTTAATATGTTGGGAAGCGTTAACTTTTTGCAACAAGCTTTTAATCAAGAGAGTTATTGAACTAGTTACTGTTTGCTGTCCAACGCCTATGACTAGTTTTTTTAATTTTAGGTAGCTATTGTAGCTACGTTTGAACTTATATGACCTATGCAACACAACTGCACCGTACAAACCAAATGCACCCGATACCCGCACCGCAGATCGGACCATCCTAAGCCAACCTGGGTGAAATGTCCGAGCCGCACCGTCCGAATGTTGGGACTTCCCGTTCATGGCTGCGCCTCCCGCGAACTCATTCGCCGGCTCATCCATGGAGCGCGCAGCCGGGCCCATCGTGAGATACGGCCCGTAAACCGGGACGGGATAACGGCCAAACGAGCTGCTCCCACGAACGAGCCGCCCCTCTGCCGAGAACAGCACCGATCGTCGCTTCTGGCTACTGGACAGCGGCGGCGCGACGGCAGGGACGGCGGCGGCGGCGGCGCTGGTGAGGCATATCCGCGGGGTTTATAGCTCTCTTCCCAGCGGCCGCTGCCGTCGCCGAGTTGCAGATGATGATGGCTTCTGGCTAGGATCGGGCTCGTTCGAATGTGATGGGTGACCGGATCCGTCCACCGCCGCGCATTTCGGCGTTTGGATGGCGGAGTAGCCGGAAAGCTGCGATGGGGACGCGAAGCGGTTCCCGGGAACTCTGGCGTGGAGGGATTTTTGGGACAAAATAAATTGACAAAAATGAGGTGGCTCGGTCCCTGTCGCAGACATTCAATCTCAATATCAGGCTTCATAAGCAGCGCTGAAATATTTCGCTTCTTCCGGAAAAGACGTGCCGATTTGGAAAAGAGTTCCATGGATCTCGTAACACTCAAGACTAGGGAGTCAACCCGGCCCCTTGAAGAATGCTCTAACGTGTGCGACCAGCATAAGAGCCGCTCTTCGTTAACATTAAATACTCAGAGCAAATAGCGTCTGAATCACCTCAACATGTGATGAAGTGTTCTTTTGGAAAACGTGGAATCTTTTTGACGTGTTTTCTCATTGTTTCTCATTCTCATTGACAATATGATTAGTTCCTTCTCGGCTCAGATTACGTCATCAACTAATAATAGGTAGGTAGGTATATGTATGTACATACGTCATACCTTGTAATAGTGATCCAGCGTCATTCCATCATCAATAGCCGCTTCATAACGGAGCTCAGGGTCAAATATCTTACGCTCAAATATGTGCACAGAATATGCACTTTTACTGCGTTCGAAGGATTCGCTCGTTTCTAGTGGTGCAAATTTCAAGCCCGCGGGACCGGTGCCGGACCTAAATTCAGTCCCGGAAGGCATTATGTAGGCCTGTTCCCAGGGCTGCCGCGCTTAAGACAAATTATAATTTATTCAAGAAAAGGTAACTAATTAAAAATATAAACACCAATAAAACATTTGTGCTAGATATGCTCATGCTATAAATGATTATTTCAACAGTATCTATATTATATAACAATAAAACACCCGTATAGCAATGCTATATCCAAAATTTGTACCTATCCATCAATTTTCAAACATGGATACTGATAGGCATACGCTGCCGGGCTTGGTGCCCTGCTGACAGATGTTGACCGGCTTTGCTGCCAGGCCCATCAAATTTCGGTGTGGTCCGGTGGGACCTGTTGTTGGAGAGATTGTGTTTCATCACTTCTTGTTTCCATATTCGAAATTCACCGTCTTTCCGACCGGTATATTGTCTACCTCTTGTCGGTGCCGGAGGTGACGTCATGGACGTGGAAGGCAGGGGAGACGGAGGGCGTCTCCCCTCCCCAAGGTTCTCGGATTTTAACATTACGCCCATCGTTACAGCAAAAATAGTCTTCAAACGCCTCCGTCCCCCCAACCTTCAGAAAGAGGCGACGCCCTTGGTTGACTAATTATGGAAAGCTGCCTCTTTTTAAGTTGTCCACCACTATCACCAGGCAAGAATATGGGCAAACTTCTATGGAGGAGATGGTTGATCAAGCTACCAAATTATCTTATCGCTGACAGCTGTTGCAATACTCCTGGAAGGTACATGCAACCATAATATGAGAGCCATATAACTAGAAAGTTGAAGTGTCTGAAGCCCTAATCATCATCATCATACAACCAAAATAGTGATACGTGTGCAGCAAAGTGTCGTGGCTTGGTTTCATCAGAGACATTGAGTCCCCTCTTCGCTGCTATTATGCTGATAGGTGGGATAATGTATTGCAATGAAATGATATGTTATTTGTTGACATTTGCATGTTAATATCATTTTATAGAGCGCCGATAAGTATCAGTCATCAAAAACAAATGTGGAAAGACCAACGCTTTGGTTAATGGTATTCGTTCACAAAGTGCTTTCTTTCATTAGGTAAGCTTGTATGCTCATGAAAACCATTAGCACCGTTATTTGAATAAAAAAACTATGATGTTGAATCCACGTCCTTTCAGCACATTCGAGTTAACCTTGCAATATTTCTGTGATGCGCCGTTCAGTTAGCGCGACTCCGTCTTCCTCATTCCATTCCGATCCAAATTAAGGGTTTTCAACCACCGTGGTTTTAAAATAGATAAAGAGACCGAATGAAAACTGACAATCCGGCTCCCACCCTACACGGCCTCGCCCACCGTCCTCCCGGCCGCCCCAGCCAACACTGCCCGACGCCGGCGCCGGGTCACGCCTGACGCTGACCCCGGCCGGCCAAGGCCATCGTCACAAACAAAATACGTACCGGGATCTACGCCAAGTACAACAAAACAATTAATAATCCTTCACGAACGTTTTCATTAAAAAAACATCAATGCGATTCATTATATTTCTCCGGGTGAAGTGATAAGGTATACGTACTGGAGGAGGTACTGGAGCTGACTTTCTTCGATTGGCAAATCATGCGCGTTTAAAAAAAACGAATGCATCTTGATCTCGGAAGGAGAGTTCAGACTCGGATCTTGATGCTCTTCACCTTTTGAGCATCGAGACGTTTCGAGATGAAGTATCGTCACACCTGAATTTCGACTTTCGACACCGAAGTTTGTTCGACACCGGACAAAACTTTAATCTCGTCTTGATGAAAATTTAACCCCCCCCCCTCTCCCTATGATATATTTATTTGCAGATTTGAGCTCCTCTCGCCTTGGTGGATAGTTTGTCGTCCAGTTTTATGCTTAATAAAATTAAAGATTTCTGACCCCCTCCCCCCAGTTCCTACGCCTATGCAATTTGTACTGGTACAAATCCGAAACGAACCGTCGAAGCTCAACACAAGAACCTTTAGATTAGCACGTCTATATTGAATGCATATTTAAGTGAACTATTTTTTTTACGAATCATACATTTTCTGCTAATACATGTTTCCATTTCTGCCAATAATGCTAACACTCAATGATCGATGCATCATTATTTTTGATTTTTCGGACTTTCGAGGAAAAGGGATAATAAGAATCTGAATCTCGTAAGGCGGATATCGTCTGATGTACTCAGAGCCCAACAGCCCACAATTGTATCGCTTAACTCTAGTTTACCGGTAAAATTATATACACTTTATAATAGATAACACAAATTGAATATGTTAACACTATACCTTTTGAGAGGTTCTAGAGTATTAATTTGTGGTGATTTCGCATTTGAAGAAATCAAATATTCTAGGCTCTCCTAACTTATGTTCCCTCGGCCGGGCTGATGAAAACCGCAGTAGCGGTTGAAAGCTTCCGTCATAACAAATGTTAAAACTGGTGAAGAAAGAAAGAACGTGAATTGAACATAAGTATGAATATTATCTGACTTGATTAATAAAGGTCTATTTGGTCCAGACATTGGGTACCGACTGAGCACGTCCGATCCTCGACAGTCTGAACTTGACTACCTATAGGTATTAAAAACGAAAAGAAGCCGAGACAAGGAAAAGTCGTAATGGATAAGCAGCTAAACCAGCTAAATTTGTGGGGCATCCTTTCGCCTCTGTTACGTTTGTTTTCACCAGCCACTCAGGCAGTGACGCCGACACGAAGTGAAAGTCCAACCGGACCACGAGCCAGGCGCGAACAGGTTCTGAAATCCGATTCGTTCCATGGATCGCCCGTAATATTAATGTTAGGCGCAATGTTCAAACTTAAAAATGCTGGGAGGACGCCCCAGGTTTCGACCTCCCTAGCTTCCAGGCCTCAGAAACATCTGTTTACGATCAAGCCGAGACACGGCACTTCCACCACCCTTCAACCTCCCCAACCAACCGACTCCGACCGTGCCTTCCGACCTGGACAGCGATTGATTGTGTGATTCATCCCGTCTGATTGCCTGCGACTTGCGTGAGCGCCACCCCGGCGGGGGGGGGGGGGGGGGGGGGGGGGGGGGCTCAGTTCCACCCTCGACTGCCGCCGAGCAGTCTCCACGACTCATATCGGTGAGTCAGCCGGCCGCGGCGGCGGTGGTGTAGTGGTGAGCGTCTTTGGCTTCCAGGAACCGGCTGGTCGATGTAGCGAACCCCCGACCCGAGACCCCGCTCCCGCTCCCGCCGCCGCGTGCACGGCCCCACTGTGACGTCACTGCACACCGCGGTGACGTCACACGAAGGGGAGGAGCGTGCACGGTCGTGGGCGGTCAATAACGACTGCCCGAGTGGATCGGCGCCTTTGCTTTATTGCTATTGTTCCCTGGGGTTAAAACAACAGCTGTATAACGTAGGGCTCTATTTCGAGGCGCTCTGTTTTCTTTGATTTCAGTGATGTTGAAACTAAAGCTATAAGACATGGAGTTCGTTTTAGCTGTCTGTTGCATTGCGAACCTCAAAGTGTATTTCACACAACGGGGATTTAGCAACTACCTGCTGTTTTGTCCCGCTTCATTTGTTTCTCCTGGCCAACATGACAGTCCAACTCCCAAATAATGGTATCTTATCGCTGCCAGCTTGAGTGGCAAGGGCAGGTCAGCCTCAAAGCGTTGCCCCATCTCGCCCCCGCCCGCGATCTCTCCGTGACTCGTGACTCATGATTTGTGACCCGTGACCTGTGACTCGTGACCTGTGACCCGTGACTCGTGACTCGTGACTCGTGACTCGTGACCGGCGACCCGTGCCCGATGACCCATGACTCGTGACTCGTGACCCGTGACTCGTGACTCGTGACTCGTGACCCGTGACTCGTGACCCATGACCCGTGACTCATAACCCGTGACCCGTAACCGGTGACCCGTGACCTCCACTGGCGCTCATTCCATGGCCGGTCAGGGGTCGGTGAGAGCCGTGATCGACCGGGCCTGTCGAGCGCTGACAGGTGGCGGCGGGCGGGCGGGACAGATCTCACGAGCGGCAATTACCGGCACGAGGACGGCGATAGGCGAGACTCGACTGATGGACTCGGGTGAAGTGATGGACTGCATGAAGACCCAGACTGGCGGATTACTTTACCACTTTCACTGCACGTCTGGTCAGTTTAACTCAGTGCTGTTTCTTTCAAGCAGCGATATGTTTAATTGAAGATTTGTCTTATTTTGTCGTCCGTAGGCAGGTCAATGGAATGCCAACATGCACCAATGCATTGTTCAATCTTTTGTCATGCTCATTCTATTATCCCTCCGGGACACTCTCTCCCCCGAACCGGGTTTGTATGTAGTATGTAAATACGGAAAAGGAACAGCTAAGGATAATTTTGAACATAAATAAGAAAAGGCAGCGCTTCAAATAAAAATTGAAAACAATTGAAGGCGAACGTTTCAAAACGGACTGGACAGGTAAAGGAGGTGGAACTGGGTCTGTACCGCATACCAATTATGCTTCTTTTAAGGTGAAAATGCCCCTTTAAAGACCAAGGCATTTAAAGTGGTTTAAATCATTTCGAGACAATAATATTGCTAAGTTATAGTCACCAATGTTGCCAACGGTCCTTAATGCCTTAAACCAAACCTCGCCCACCTGAGCCCGGCTCGGTAGCGTGACTGGTCGTGAATTCGGCGGCAGAAAGTCAACTCCCGGTCATTGTCGTATATGCCCCGAGGCACTTTCGTTCATGACCGGCAGCACGCTCACCCCCTCCCCTCCCGCCTCGCTCCTGTCCTCCCACCTCGCTTGACGATCGTCACTGCCTGTGGGCACGCGGGTCAGCCGGCCCCGCCGAGGGCGCCCATTGGTCAATAATGATGTCACGGCGTCGTCGGTTGGTCGGCCGGCGCACGTACCTCGCTGTGATTGGTCGGTTATGAAGTCATCGTGGAGGGTATGAAGTCAGCCGGGCGGCCGGCGGGATCGGGCGGTATTTTGACATTGGGTGGCGATAGTGATGTCTTGACATGCGACGGGTAAAGGGCACGCGCTGCCGCGGAGCCGTGCAGAATAGCCTGCAACTGCACATGACCCATACTTAAACACGCCCAAAGCTGTAATGTATTGAACGAAATAACTGCACGCAGTCTTGCAGTGCTATCAGGCTCTAAAGTTACTGTGTTTGTCCGGTCCACCTCTAAATCCCCATGTCTTATTATGTGCCACCTCCCGATATACAACACGGTGGGCGAAATTAAGTCGGGGCAAAACATGATATTTACCAAGTCGGTAGGAGTGTTTTGCAATGTAAGCCATTGGCTATTCTAAGCCATTGTATACCAGTTTAACACGATAACAATTTGTGGATGTCTTCCAATTGTGTGACTAAGCTCGCTATGGTTTTAATTTTCGTCTAAGGGATTATCAAGAAGGAAGCATAGTTAAGCAGCACCTACCTGTAGGGAACAATTTGTCATGAATTTGCGCAAGTTTGTGGAATGAAGAATCGTGCCTCTTTGTGGGAATCACAGACTTGTATACTAAAGAAAATAGAACAATTACACATTTAGATGAGCGTAAGTACCAAAAAGTTACCCCCTCCCTCCTCCCAAAACAAATCAAAGGTGAAACAATAAAATGAAAATGGCATAATAGGTGGCCCCTATCCCTAGTATTCCTAGTCTGCCCAGCGAAGACCTCTGAAACAATCCCCTAAGGCCAGTTGCGAATCAAGCCACCCTACATCCCTCTGACAGGCACCACACCGGACACTACAGTTCCAGTTTCGATGGTCCCACTGTCGGCCGTGTCACGACCAGCCTGGCGCCGCCTCTCAGCCACCGGAACCCAGATGCTTCCGGTCGGGAGTTTATCGTTTCCGGTCGAAAAATGCCCATTTCCGGTGGGTTGACGTGCTCCATTGGTTACATTCGCTGATATTTGTGTACAGAACATGTCAGATGTGAACATAAAGTGATCGTCTAGGTAAATGCTACATCGTATCCACTTTTCATCTGGCACAGGCGTATTACAACAAAAAAAAACACACATGGAGCCCAGAGGAGAGAGAGCATGTTAACAGGCATAGGTAATGGCAATTCATTCAACTTGTAATGAAAAGGATGAAACAGGACAGACAGACAGGCAGAACTCTGCGAGACAAAACAGACGTATCTACAGGGTGCCAAAGCGCATCGCTTGTATCTTTTCAAGCCCCTAAACGTAGCTGGTAAATTAAACTATACCGTCCGCCCGTGACTTCGGCGCTCGCGATTCGCCCCTGGTTGGCTTAGAGGACGACCTGCGGCGGGTCAGCGACTTCTTTCAAGGTCAAATACAGTCAGCACGGTGGACCGACCGGGCATTTTTCAACTTCCCACACATAACTGAGTCACGAGTGAAATTTTGTTAGTAAAACTTTGACCATCATGTAACTTCTGACGATATGGAATAAGTTTGCACAAACCGATACCAGGGTTCACGGTCCACTCACAAAACTCAGCCTAGCGTGGGTTCTTATCTCGGGAACCCATCAAGCTCAAACATTCCACTGAAATTCTAAAGAAGCATAATTTATGCAAAAGTTACAGGCACTTGATATTGCGGCGTTTGAATTGAACAGTAGGTATCAATATTATGCGATGAACAAATGTTAAAAAGAAAACTGCGTAAAATAGTAAATGAGCTTCCCTAAGGCACACCGGTGCATTACCCACGCTTATCGAGGGACACACCCGGAAATGGCATCACCTCGCACGAAAACCTTCCGGCCCAAAGTTTTCCGATTGTATCGGCGTGAGTTGCTGGTCGGAAATTGACTAATCAGGCTTTGTGTCTGGCCATGACAGCCCCTGGTCAGGACCCGCCTAATGTACGGCGCTCCTAATGTTTCCAAGCTCCACTTCCGGTCGTGCCGTGCCCGGTTTAATGGGTTTCGTTCCGGGGCTTTAAGTTGTGCTTCCTGGTTTAATCATGGGAGCTGTTACTAACTGGAATCGAACCGCAGTTCGTGGTGTGATTTAGCAAGATTTGTTAATCATCAACTTCGTATGCTTTATTTGTAATGCAACGGTTGTTAGTTCGTTCGTGTGTAGTGGTTCTCGGCTTCAAAGTTCAAGATGATGTGTGTAGGTGTAGGCCTACTATGGATAAGGTTAGTGGTTAACGATATAAAAAATGCTTGCTTGTTTCCCTTACTCATCGCACAAAGCGCACGACGAAGGCCTCGGCTCCAGGCTTTGCGGAACAGCATGATTTAGGCGTTTACTCCTAGTGACATCTAGGAACGGGAATGTAAGATTGCATGACCTGGAACGGGAAAGTTGTTTGCATGAACCGACGCGAAGCTCTTTCAAGGACGAATCTAGCCATGTTTTGTTGGGGAGGAGGAGAGGGAGAGCAAATCGCCCTAATGAAGTTGATCCTTTCCATGGAACGCCATAGACGTAATGCTAAAAAAGTATGCCACACTCAATAATGCCACACTCAATCACACTCAATAACTCAATTTGTGGGTATGGCACCGTGTCCCTCCGTAGCCACTCCTGCGCACGTTTACTGAAATATTCCTTCCGAAAGTGAAGTGCCCAAGGGGTTCCCCCTAAGGTGCCCAGTTCCGCCAAGCAGAACTGCCGGACCATTTAGAATTAGCCCGTTTTGATGCCTTTGACGACAATGTGATGGCAAGGACACAAACTGAGCTACTGGGACCGGTACAGAATGTCCTGTCAGAATGTTTTGTGAAAGAACTGTGGTAGAATGTTTTTGTGCGAACCCTCAGTGTGAACTCGGCACTAGACGTCCACCTGTGCCCCTGTGCCCGTTTGTCGGTCTGTCAGGCCGTCAGTCCACCTGTGCCCGTCTGTCGGTCTGTCAGGCCGTCAGTCCACCTGTGCCCGTTTGTCGGTCTGTCAGGCCGTCAGTCCACCATTCCACTCCTCCTCGCCTCCGAGCCTGCTGAGCCGTCCCTGACCCGCCGATCACTACTGACCAGCGACATGAACACACTGCCTCTGCCCCCCACCACCTTCGCTCACCCCCTGCTCAGGGTCGACATGCCCCGTGAGCGGCCGCTACCGGACGTCATGTCGGTACAGATACCCTCAACACACGCACAGTACCGCACGTGTGAACCGGGCTGAATCGACCTGCGAGGGAAGGCGGCCAGCCGGTCCCGATGACCGTCACGTTCTGACCCAATTTTCTTCGTACGGAACGCTAACGACGTCACGGTCACAGCGAGGCAGCAATTAAACGGACAAAAGATAATGGAAACGAGTGTGGCTACTTGGTTCCAGTTAAATGTTAATATGGGTCGTTGGCTGATGAGTTTAACGCAGGCGGGCGTATGCTGTTGCCGCGGGCTCGCACCGAGCACGCCAGCCGATTATTTAGCTCTCGTGGCACCAAGCAGTGGAACTCAGCTCCATCTTACGTCAAAGACACCCAGACAGCAGCGAAGTGCCGGAAAAATACCAGAAAGTGGATTTTAGCTACAGCGTGAAATGTGGTCAGTCTTTTAGATTTATATTTGTACGAGAAATAAATGATGATGATGATGATGATAATGAGGCGAAGTGCGTTGAAAAAGGTACCGACGATAGCATAGTTTAAGGTAGTTACCTGCGCTAGCAATTGCACAGTTATTAACAGTGCACACAGTTAAATGCGTAAAGTACGAGTAGTGCCGTACACTTAGATAAAGACGATGGCTTTTGATTAAATTTTGAACAATGACTCCTGAGTTATGCATTGTTACTTATATTACCAAGATAACAGAAAACGAAAATGATTTTTTAATAGATTAATTTATTTTAAAAATAATGTATTTTTTATTTAAAAAAAGTAAAATGTAATTAATAAGAATAAAAAGTTTGAAGGACAAAACGCTTGCATTAGTGAAGTTGTATGTTTTGTTTATAAGCGCTCATCCTATAAATCTAGTACATCAGTCGTTGAGCTAATTGGGATCACAGGACATTAGATAGGTACCAGGCATGTCATTACGGTGTTGGTGAAAGCGCCAATCTGGGGGCATGTGTGCTCATGTAGCAACGAATCATAATATCGTTGCCCAATTTTGCCTGAACGTTTCAATGGATGTCAGAGCCGAACGTGGCGAATTACATTTATTTATGTAGTCCAATGTAACATTAAGCTAAAAGGTCAAAGGGAAATGTGCATTGTGCACATCATAATGCCATTGTTTCGTGTGGTAATTCCCAAATGTTAGGCACTACCCTACGTCAAAAACGCGTCAGCCTCTGACGTCGGCGATCATTGTTGTGCATGTCACGTCAGTCGTAAAATCGTTCTAGGCGATTGTCCATACCTAATACCTATGGTATTATACTCTCTCATCGTTTTTGCAGTGTACCGCTATATTTGTACTGCGAAGGATTCGAGGTGTGCCGGCTTAACGTGCCCACGTTCCAATGTACCGTTAGTGACGTCATAAGAAGAACGCAAACCTTAAGTAGCCATTTGGACCACAGCAAGGGGCGTCGGCACATAATTTTGAGTGCTGGGGGCCAGCCAGGCCAGCAGGTAGGCCTACATACCTATATGGGGAGGGGGGGGGGCAGTGGGGGGTCAGCGCCATACCGGGGTCGGGGCTACGACCGGCCACGACCTCCCGAACTACCTGGTATTGTTACAAAATTAACACATTCCATGATGTTGAAAGTAATCTAAGGAACTTTTACTAAGGAAGTTCGTTTTATATCAGCTAACAATGAATACGCACGCGAAATCAGATGGGTTTTTGATCATCCAACAGCTCTCACTTTGTGAGAGCTGTTGGAATCCTCCGCCAAAACCACATTTGGTGGTCGCAAACCACCGATTTGGATCCGCCGATTACATTGATTATGATGCCTGCGTCCTGCACGACTCGTTTAACGATTGTTCGTCTTCGTACGACACCATGCGACTCCGTATTACCCCCTGTTCGACTCCTCCAACCCTATATGATCTCGTATGTCTGTTATGTGACCTAGTATGACCCCCTTTTACATCATGTGACCCTCGTTCTAATCCAACGTTCATAAATGGCCCTATATGACTCTGTGTCGCCCCATACGACGTCTTGCAAGACCATGCATGATCTAGTGTGACGCATTGCAGGACCCTATGCGAACGTCTGTAAGGCACTCCACTCTTCACTCTGACAGTCCACGGCCGGGGGACGACCAGCCGGCACTGTGGACAGTGGACAGTGGACAGCACCGTGGACAGTGGACACCTCACCGCCCGGCCTGTGGTCCTGTGACCCCTGTGTGACCCCTGTGACCCCTGTGTGACCTTCACAGCCGGGGGACGACCGGCCGGCACCGTGGACACATCAACTCTCGGCCTGTAGTCCGATGACCCCTTTGTGACCCCTGTGTGACCCCCTGTGTGACCCCTCTTTTTTATCAATTTAGTCCGAACCTTTTGAATGGCCGGATTTGCGAGATCAGAACCCGCGCTAAGCAGAGCTTATTGCGCAGGTCATGACCTCCACCGTCCGATCGGGAAATTCCGGGTAACCGGCAGCATTTAGACCGAGAGTTTAACGTGCCCCAAAGCCGGACACGGCCCGTCCCGCTCACTAGCGTCATCTGGCCTTGGGTGCGGTCGCTGCCATCGACCGCAGGCCATCCCAGCTAGGAGCAAACAGCGAGCGTCGAAGCGTCTCGAACCCGGGCTGCGACTACCGGGTAGGCTCAGAAGTCCAGCGCTCTCCCAACCGAGCTACTGGGCCCTCTGTGACCCCTCGTGACCCCCTGTGACCCCTGTGTGACCTTCATAGCCGGGGGACAGCCGGCCGGCACCGTGGAGGTATGCGACACCTCACCGCTGGGCCTGTTGTCCGATGACCCCCTGTGACTCCCTGTGACCCCTGTGACTCCCTGTGACCCCTCGTGACCCCTGTGTGACCTCCACAGCCGGGAGACGGCCAGCCGGCACCGTGGAGGTGTGCGACACCTCACCGCTGGGCCTGTGGTCCGATGCCGCCCAGGCCGAGGCCATGGCTGGCAGTGAGACGTTCCTTGACCGCAGTCTCACCGCCATCGACTGGCTGCCACAGGTGAGGCACGACGCTCTCCGATCACAGCCGTACACGCACGCACGCACGCACGCACGCACGCACGCACGCACGCACGCACGCACGCACGC